>CAUYON010096229.1:0-91256 GCA_963573935.1 Arctocebus calabarensis
ACCAGGCACTTGCTTTTCATCAGAATCTCTGTTGGCAAGGCCTCGGTCACATGGTCAGACATATCTGCTTGGGAATCTGGTAACTATAGATTAGTGATACTTCCAGAAAGGAGAGAGAAATCATTTTTGTGAACTGCTTAAAGAGCAATGAACATGGCAAGACAGGGGCATTGGTAGGATTTGGTTTATAGAAAGTCAGGTGTAACAGAATCTGTCCAAAAACATTTGGCTTTTAAGATACAAATTTTTGAAAGAGCCTTACTCTCATGTCTTTCAGGAAGAGACCTGGTAATACAGGAAAGCAGGTCTGGGTGACACATTTGTTGTTGGCTCACTTATAATCCTTGAATTTACCACAAGAAATGAGAATTTGTAGGATATCACGGAATTGAACCTCAAATTGGAGGCTTAGGTATTTAACATTTTTATCATACTCTGACATGGCCTGTCCTTATAGCTTTAACTAAAAAAGGAAATAGACTTGATTGAAAGTGTTTGTGATTATGCTTGTATGTATGTAGGGTTAGTGCTGCATTGGTGACTGTACACACTGTGTGCGTGTGTATTACCATATATTTCAAATGTTTTTTTCTTTTGCTATGAATCAAGATATTTATCTCTCTAGTCTCCTAGAACCACATACATTCTGGGGCAATTTAAAATCTTGAACACTAAAAATTTAAATCTATATTAAATATCTCAAATTTTACACCTACAGTACCACAGAACATAGACCTGGATATTCCTTTGCTGAGAGTAAGAGAAATTCTCATTTCCCTCAGATTGTACACAAGGAAGAGAGACATTCTTCCATCCTCCAGTTTTGCCTAAAGAACTTACTCCCAGGAAAATGGGAGAATTTCTGACCTAAAAGAGAATTAGCTGTAAACATTTTCTCTAGTCATAGTACAATAACCAATTCACAATAACTAATAAATATAAAGCAAAATACACAATTTTGGAAATCTAAAGTAAATTTCTAATATTTGGTTGAAGAAAGGTCAGATTTTCCTATGGACTATAAACTAAGATTCACAGCTGATTTTTATATGTATCATATTCTACCCCAAGAATTCAAAGAAAGACTATTCATAGTTTACTATTCAGTATCCCTAGTGGCATTTTTCTTAAAAATCCTCAATACTAAATTTTGTCCCTATTCCAAACTGATTATCTCCTAGACAATAAGCTTTTATTTATTTCCTATGCTCCTGGGTGGTTTTAGACAAAATGAGTGGAAGATTTGTTCCAGAGCTTGGAGTTTTGACAGGGAAGAGAAAATGGCATATTATTAAGAATTAAAGATGTTTACAATATTTAATTTAGTTCACAGTGGAATTTTTGTTTTGCTATCCCCAGGCAGAGTTTAATGTTTACCCTTGTTGTTCACAGATTCTTAGGTTTAAGAGACCCACTCAAAATCTAAACACAACTTTATCAATTCAGACAAATTCTGGGGAAACTGTGGACATTGGATAAGTCAGAGCTGTTACAGGAAAAAAAAATGGCATATTCAGCAAGACCCCCACCCTCCTGATGAATGGGAATGTGTGATAGTTGGGAATTTATGTCATGGAGACGATTTAAGAATTTCTCATTCTTAATGTGAATTTTACCCTTTGTGTGAGGAAAATGATCCTTTTAAATGGTCTTTCTCATTCCTATAAAAACAAAGGACAAAAAAACTGCCAGGTAAGTAATCAGCAATCTTAAAGAGGATTCTGCCCACAAAACTATGTTTACTATTAGGGTAGGTTCAAAAGACATTGAATGAAGAAGTTGAAATGTCACAGTCTGATTGTGAAATAGAGATTTGTATGAGGAAGGACAAATGTAAAAGAAATTTTTATCAGGCTGGGCCTTCAAGAATATTCGACCTTTGCATCAGCAACATTTCATGGCTCAGTTACATACTGAGAAGAGTACTGAAAAATAACAAAACTTCTTTAGGATTCCTTCAAATATTTTCTGAAAAACAGTTTAAATCATACTTACTTAAACAAAATTGGAGATGTTCAGATACAAGTTGGAGACACTGTGAGAGCAGAGGTAATCTCCACTTAACATTTTCTTGGTATTTCCAGTTGCTGTATATGACTGCAGCCTTGAAGCCAGGCCTTTTAAGGAGGCAAAATAAACTACTGGTTCAAGAATGTCAATATTTTCTAAATAATATTACAGGTTATACTGCAGAATTCACATGAAGGTTAGACACGGAGAAAGACTTTTAAGGAAGTCATCCGACCTACTGAATTTCATGTAACCTCATCCAGACTTTTTATGATGCTTTTTGTCTTCATGAATAAATTCAGATATACCAAGAGAGAATCAGAAATGCTTAGTGATCACGTGATCAATTGGCTGCTTATGAAAGCAGTAACCTTGAACCTTTTCATTATGTAATAGAAAAATAAATGACTTCACTCATCTCCCAACCTCATTAATCTCTCCGGGAAAGGCTTTCACCAAGTGCAATGCAGGAAGAGATTATTTGGAGAAGAAGGATCCAAGAGATAGTTTGAATTTAATATTTTCCAGGTCTTTCCACACTATGCAAATAACTCAGAACTTCAAGTCGATACCCAAAATGTCAGAGCAGTTCACAGAGGTGATTTGCTTCATGCCAGATCTCAGAGGTGCAAGGAGGAACATGGTAATGTGGATGGTGAATCATGTACAAGTTTTCTACAGCTTCTTGTCTGTCTTTCTATCTGAATTCAAATAATCTGAAATAGCAGTGGACCACTTGTCATCATATGGTCAGCTGGCTGTTGTGATGGACTGAGTAATTGTTCCTCAGAATTTCTTACTTGCATGTTGGAGAGGCTTTTTCACATTTTCACATGTGTCAGGGCTCAGAAAACAATACCCCATAGTGACGGCCTCAGAAGCAAAGTTCTTCTCTGATCTTCTCCAGCCCTGCTGCCTCTGCCTCCTCATTCTCCCTCAAAGCAAGCTGCAGAAGCTGGAATCCTTCCCCAGTGTCATGCCCCCAAACCAGCCATAAAGCCTAAACATAGAACTATAGGGGCTGACCATAAAGCAATTCTCTGACCTTTCTTGACCCCCTTTCCAGAAAGCATTTTGCCCCATACCCAAGAGGAAGGAATGTGAGCCAACAGGAGCTGCTGAGTTTCCCTACTCAGTCTGTTCTCATTGTCAGACCCTTTTGTCTAATCACGTTTCTACATGGCTGTCCCTTTGTCATCAAATGTTAAGCATAAAGCTGGATTGTTTTCCCTGTGTCTTTGACTTTGTTCTTACATCACATAAAACTATGATTTCATGACAACTAGGAAAGGTAGAGCACCCTTTTCACCTTCCATAGGAAAGGGTTTGCTTGCAGACAGCAATCGTAAATGCCTGACCCTAGCATGATCACAGGCATTCCCAGGCACCAAAATATATCCTACCCTTGAAACTTATGCAGTATTGGGAAAATGACAATGTTATATGTAGTATGGCTTCGTGCACAGTCTCCTGACACCTCATCTCTGTCAGTGTGAGGGGAAAGGGAATGTTCACTCCCTGGATGTCACATGGACCTTCCACTAAGAATCTGTAGCACTCTTTCCATGGCTCAGGGATGTTTGCCTGGCCTCACTTCCATTTCACATTTTATGTTTTTCATACAAAGACCTTACGTCTGCGTTCTACCTCCCTCTGATTTCCTGTTTGATGGTTGATCATACTTGCTTAATTTTGCCTTTAGATTATATATCTAGGCCTTGATATTTATCATTCCATCCATGTTTTATATCAATACTGAATACAAATGAATCTAGAGATAATTATGTGGCTTTGTCTTGTAGGCTCGCCAAGTACATTGCTAGGGAATTTAATTTTTAAATTCAGTATTAGGTTTTTGAGATTTATCCATACTGATTTATGTAATAGTGTTTAATTGCTGTAATTCATATTGCTACACTACAATTTATTTGTCCATTCTCCCATTAACAGGTATTTTTTAAATTTTTGAGTAACTTTGTTTAATTTTTTCAAATTAATATGAGGATACAACTTTTAGGTTTCATTGTACTCACTTCCAGGGTGAAGTTTCATTTGTAGAAGAGCCCTTCACCCAGGGCATTAACAGGTACTTTAACACATTTTTAAATAAAGTAATATGGAAAAGAAAAATATTGTAATGGGGATCCTTGTATGGATGTGCAGTATTACCCATATTATATCCCTACAAATAGAATTGTTTTGTTGAAGAGTGCACATTTATGCACACTGTGTTTGTTGCTATCAGAATTCTCTGTATTTGTCTCAATTTATAAACATTTACACAATTTAAGAGGGTTTCCATTTCTCCACAGCTTCTCCAAAACTTTGTCAGATTTAAATATTTTTGTTAATCTGTGACCTGAAATTTTATTACTTTCATATATATATATGTATGTGTGTGTGTGTGAGTGTGTATGCACATATTCAATCACACACTGTAATGGGGGGATATCTTGTGGGAAATGCAGCATTAGGTGATGCTGCCCTTGTATAAACATCGAAGTTTACTCATACCACAGAAGAAGTACAGCCATGTGATGTCCCATTGCTCCTCAGTTTTGACCCTCTATATAGCATGTTACTGTATTGAATACTGTAGGCAATTGCAATACAATAATAAATATTTTGTGTCTAAATGTAACTAAACATAGAAAAAGCAAGGTAAAAATATGGGATAAATGCCAAAAAGTGGCACATCTGTCTAGGGCATTTACTCTGAAGGCAGCTGGCCAGACTGGAAGTTGAGTGAGTGGTGAGTGAATATGAAAGCCTGGGCGCTGCTGCAGACTTCATAAACACTGTGGATTAGGCTGCGCTCAACTAATACAAACATTTTTACTTCTTAAACAATAAACTTAGCTTACTGAAAATTTTTTTTTATTGAACCATAGCTGTGTACATTAGTTCAATCATGGGGTACAGTGTGCAGGCTTCACATGCAATCTGAGATATTTTTATAAACCTGATTGACATAACATTCATGAGATTTTCTCGTTTACTATGTGAAAACATTTTTGATCCGTATTTAGAAGTTTTCTCCTGACCCTTCAAATATGTACCACACATTAATTTATGAAGTTTTTAGACTTTTTGACGTTTTTGTAATAATACTTAGCTTAATGCACAAACACGTTGTACACCTATACACTATTTCTGTGTATTTTCTTTCTTTCTTTCCTTTCCTTCTTTTCCTCTTTCCTTTCTTTTCTTTTCTTTTTTATGAGACAGAATCTCAAGCTGTCACCCTGGGTAGAGTGCAGTGGTGTCACAGCTCACAGCAATCTCAAACTCTTGGTCTCAGGCAATTCTCTTGCCTCAGCCTCCCAAGTAGCTGGGACTACAGTCCCCCACCACAACGTTTGGCTATTTTTTTGTTGCAGTTGTCATTGTTGTTTTAGCTGGCCCAGGTCAGATTCGAACGTGCCAGCCTCCATGTATGTGGCCATGCCCTACCCATTGAGCTACAAGCACCTCCTATTGTATTTTCTTTCTTTATAGTTTTATTCTACAAGCTATTTTTTCTCAACTTTTTTCTCTTTTGTTGTTCAAAGCTAAAACACAAACACATTAGCCTAGGCCTGTACAGGGTCAAGATCATCAATATCAATTTTTGCACCTCTATGTCTTTCCCATTGGAAGGTCATCAGGGACAGTAACAGTCATCTGTGATAATGACACTTTCTTCTAGATTAGCTCCAGGAGGACCTGCCTGAGGGTGTTTTACAGTTAAATAGTTTTTGAATAGTAGAGGTGTATATTCTGCAATCATGATACAAGTATAGTACAGTAATATATAAGCCAGTAATACAGTGTGTAGTTTATTATCAAGTATTATGTAGTGAACATAGCTGTATATGCTACACTTTTATACATCAGCTGTTCAGCAGGTTTGCTTACACCAGCATCACCACAAACATGTGAATAATACATTGTACTATGATGCTATAATGGCTACAGCAATAGACATTTTTCAGCTCCATTATCTTATGGGACCACCGTTACATACATGGTTTATTGTTGAGCAAGACTTCTTATGTCTGTGCACGTGCATACGTGTGTGTCTGTGTAATTGCACATCTCTGATCTATCGTGAAGTTTAGCTTTTTTTCCTTTTAGGTTCTCTCTGAGTATAAGGACTATTCCTACACATATTTTAAATTTTTTTTCTAGTGAGATTTTCATTTTTCTCTTATTAATTTTAGGATTCCTTTATAAATTCTGAACACTAATTCATTGACAGTTATGTGCTAACAAATGTTTTCTCACAGACCAAGGCTTTGTGTTTTAATTTTTCTGGGTGGTATTTTTTATAGAACATAAGTTTTAATGTAGTTAAATTTACTAGCCCTTTCCCTTTACAGACTCTGTAATCTTTATACTTGCTTAAGAAAGTTTATCGCCCAAAAGTTCATAACAATATGCTGTTATATTTCTTCTGAATATTGTAAAGTTTGGATTTTTATATTTATGTTTTTAATTCATTGAAATTTAATTTTGCCTCTAGTGTGAGGTTGGGATATAGATCAATTTATTTTCATGTGGATAACTAACTGTCCCACTGCAATGTATTGAAATTAGTTTATGTTTGACACAGGATTTGTAATGTCACCCATACCACATATAAACTTTTGCAACTTCTTCACATACTGAATTTTTATTGATGCATGGTCTATTTCTGGATTCCCCTGTGTTCCAGAAGGGTGTTTGTTCCTAGTTAGGCCAGTGCCATACTTTGTTAATGGACTACATTACAGTGAGTAAGCTTTGCCATCTGGTTGGACAGTTGCTCCCACATTGCTTTACAACTTCAGGATCATTTTGACTATTTTTGTTTTATGCTTTTATATTAATTTACCATATTCTATGAATAACTGTTGGGTTTTAATTACAATATCACTTGAATGTATAGATTAATTTGGGGGAAATTTTTCATGTTTTACATATATTTCTTCATTTCCTCCAAATTTCCTTTCTGACTTTCAAAAATCTTAACAGTATTTCTGTGAAATGACTTGTGTGTTTTGTTTTTTGTTAGATACATCCTTGGGTACCTTAGAGATTTTGTTGATATGGTTAATGGTATCATTTTCTACTATATTTTCCATTTGTTAATTACTTGAGTATGAGAATGGTTTTACATTTTTGTAGTTGATTTTGTACTCAGTGATCTTGCTGTAGTATTTCATCTTAATTATTAAATATTTTTACTCTGATTTACTTATGTTTTCAATATAAATAACCTCACCATCTGGAAATAAGGAAATTATTTTATTTTTTTCCAGTTTTACACATTTAATTTTGTTTTTTAATCTTTTTGGATTGGCTAGAGTGCAGTGTTGAGTAGAAATCAAAACAACTGATATCCTTGTCTTTTCCTTCACTTAAAACACAACAGTACTGATTATCATAAAATAGATTTATAAACTTTTTTTTGGAAAAAACATACCAAGTTAAGACAATTCCCTTCTGTTCCTTGTTTGCTAGTAGTTTTCATCATTAATGAATGTCGAAAAGAGATGAATATGGTTATTGATTTTCCAAATAAATTCCAGTCTACTAAAAAATAAGTACTTTAAGAATCTTTTCTTCTACTATGATTTATAAACTTTTTATTTTGAGATTATGTAGCTTCTCAGGCAATTTTCAGAGAAAAGTATTGGGTGATCTACTCTTGTCCCACGATTTCCCCTAATACTATCTTTTGTACAAGTGAATACAACCTTACAACCAGAAAATTCATGCTAGTATAATCTACCAATCTTACTCATATTTCACAAATTTTATATGCACTCATTTGTGTGTTTAGGTGTGTGTGTTTCATTCTATGCAATTATATCACATGCTTAGATTTCTGTAACCAAAACCACCACTGTCAAGGTGTAAACAGTTCCATTACAAGGATATTCCTTGTTAGACTTTATGGCCACAGCTACCTCAATTTTCTTCCCCTTTTTAATCCCCGGAAATGACTAACCCATTCTCCATCTCTATAATTTTGTCATTTCAAGAATTTCTTATAAATGGAATTGAGAACTATTAGAATATCTTGAAATTTGCTTTTTTCCCCTCAACGTCATTTCCCTAATATACCAGGCAAGTTGTTGGGCATAATAATAGTTAATTTCACTTTGTTACTAAGTAGCATTCCATGATATTGGTGTACCTCAACAAGTAGTACCTTTACTACTTGTTAAAGAAAATTTTAATTGTTTCAATTTTTATTGCTACTATGAATAAAGCTGCTATGAACTTGGATTGAGAAAGAAGTATATTTAAATCAATACATATTGATGCATATAATTATTGAAACTTTACCGAGTATATATCTTTTACACTGTTACCTAGAGTAAAGATTAACTTATAAAGATGTACTCTTGCAATTTATTTTCTCATTAGAAAATATTATTATTAAAATTCTTGAAATGGAAATATCTGTATTAATAAGTCATAGGTAATATTTTGTAAAATGATCCATATTGTTTTGAATCATTTCAAAATTGCTAAAAATTTGGCTTATGGTTCTACATTAAACAAAGAACTGTTTTTTCAAATTCTTCAAAGTTGATGTTTGTGTTCCAATTTGTAGATTGCTTTGAGTAGTATAGGCTTTGACAATGTTGGTTCTTCCCAGGCTTGAGCATGGTAAGTTGTTTCATTTGTTAATGTATTTTGCTATTCCTTTTCTCAGGGTTTCATAGTTCTCTTGGTAGAGAACCTTGATATTCTTTGTGTTGTATACTCCAAAGCCCTAAATAGCCAAATAGTTACAACTCTGGAGGTCTCCTGTTACCAGACTTCAAGATGTACTACAAGTTTACAGTGATTAAAACAGCATGCTATTGGCATATAACTAGAAACATAGATCTATGGAACAGAATGCAGAACTTAGAAATGAAATCAGCCTTATATCACCATCTGAACATCAATAAACCAAACAAAAGCATACTCAAGGGAAAAGAATTCCTATTTAATAAGTGCTGAGAAAACTTGTCAGCCACATGTAAAAGATTGAAACTGGACCTATACTTCTTACCACTTAACAAAAATTAACTCTTGCTGGATGAAAGATACACACATCTAAGACACAACAATAAAAATTCTAGAAAAAACTATGGGAAAAACTCTAATGATATCAGTCTGGGGAAAGATTCATGAAGAAGACCCCATTGGCAATTGCAACAACAACATAAATAAATAAATGGGAACTGTTCATTTTGTTTTATTAAACTGCCAGTCAAGCTAACATGTTTCTGCACATTTAAGGATACAATACATGAAGAACACAGACAACCTGCAGAATGGGGGAAGATATTTGCATGTTTTGAATCTGACAAAGGGTTAATAACCAGGATGTACAGAAAATTCATGCATTATCAACAAGAAAAGAGGAAACAACCTCTTAATCATTGGACAAGAGACATGAACAGAACCTTCTGCCAGTAAGACAGACAAATGGCTAAAAAACACTTTTAAAAAATACTCACAATCCCAAAACTACTCTGAGATATCACCTAACCACAGTGAAAATAGCCCACCTCACAAAGTCCCAAATCTGTAGATGCTGCTGCGTAGCAACCTATATAATAGGATATGTAGCAACCTATGCAGCATAGATAGGTAGGAACCAGGACAGCAGGCTTGGAGAGACAAAGTGACAGTTTTTTGAAACATACAAGCAATCACTAGAACTTAACTAATAGACATTGGCAGTTGGAAATTGGTCAGGTGTGGAATTCCTCTCCCCCCCCTCACATGCATGGGGAGGTCCACTTCCTGCAAGTTTCGAGCTTATAATCCATTGTCCAGCCTGCTTCCTTGGTGACAGCACCAACACTGGCAAGGATATGAGAAAAGGGAATGCTTACATATTGTGGTTGGGATTACCAACTTGTACAGTCTTTTTGGAAAGAAATATGGAGAATTCTCAAAGGGCTAAATTAGACATTCCTTTTGATCCCACAATCCTTCTACTAAGTATTTACCCAGAAGGAAAAAATCATTTTACCATAAATACATTTGCACTTGAATGTTTATAGCAGTTCAATTCACAATGACAAAGATGTAGAAATAACTCAAGTGCCCATCAACCTATGAATGGATTAATAAACTATGGTATATGTATACCATGGAATACCATTCAGCCATAAAAAAAAAAAAGATTTTACATCTTTTGTATTTACCTGGATGGATTTGGAGAACATCGTCCTAGTAAAAGTAACTCAAGAATGTAAAAGCAAGCATCTCATATACTCAGTACTAATTTGAAACTAGTAGAAGAACAACTACATGCCCACATGAGTGAAAACACTATTAAATTTAAGGAGAGAGAGAAGAAGGGGTTTCAATAAGCTCCAACCTAATAGTATAGTTAGGGATATACGTCATACCTCCTATGAAAGACTCGACTACAACTTGAATTTTACCTTACAAATGCAAACAATGTAACCTAATCATATGTACTCTTGTATTAATCCAAAAATTAAAAAAAAAACAAAACAGAAAAACTACCAGTCAAACCAGTGTTTGGGAATCACATAATTAAAACAACGATTAACTTAAAAAATTAATCAATGGTTTTGATGTATATTTGACCTATAATTGATTTATATTTATCAAGCGATTTTGAAATTTTTATTTCTACATGTGCTTCTTTAGAAGAATATATTATCACTGTGTCTACCTTTTAAACAAACTTTTGTGAAGTGATGTGGTATTTATACCATAGAATTATGTAAAATGAAAAAGATATACGAATGTAATAAAAAGAAAATAGCCTCAAGAAATAATTTTTCAAGGAAAGATAAAGCAGAACTAGAAAAAGCAAAAGAACAGAAACGTGAGATGATGGAGACAATTGCCTTCATGAAGAAACTCAGCAATGTTTGTGAAAGCGAGAGAATGTGTTATGTATTTATTTATCCTGACACTGTTACCATAGAGAACTAAAATTTTGTGTAGATATGTTTTAAATGTATATGTATAATCGTCAATATTTTCTACACTATCAAGGCCAGGGCTGTAGTGTTGCTGCAAACATTTCCTGAATGAAGTAGGTTGCTATGTAGAAGCCAATCTGTGGAAGAAAAGGTAGAAGGGAAGATCCAAAGTGATAAAATATGTAGAAAAACCAGAGTCACTGAAAAACAGAACCAATGAGATAAAGTCAGAAGTAAAGACAATTGTACTTAAGGAAGAGAAAAATGAGGACCATTTTGTGAATGATCCTGAAGCTACATCTTAGAAGAAGCACAATTTCAGCAGACTGATCTGGATTGAGGGAGAATGGGGAGAGAAAGTTACAAGGGTTGAGGAAATTAAAGATGCTTCCAGTGTCAAATATACTATTATTCCTTATTTTATACTTTATATTAATTCCAAAATGCGTCAGTGTTATCAGAAACTGTTGCGTTCTACCCTGTAAGTTGGATATTCGATTCACAGTCATTTTTTAGCTTCAAGGATTTATTTAAGGCTTGTATACTTTCTAATAGTATCTGTTATGTTCATGTATAATTTATCTGTTATGTGTTCATGTATAAATAGAAATATTTTACTGAGAAAGGGGTTGTTAAAATAACATGGTATAGATGTTCATCTGAGATGTAACATCTCAGAAGCAATGGAAACATTTCTGCTCTCAAGCACCATCTTCACTTTGGTGTCATAACCTGAAAGCCTGCCATGGACACTGGATAGCGTTAGACTATTGCACATAAATACACCAGCAGCTTAGTATTTACCAGATATTTGTTTTGTGTATATAGAGGAAAGGAACTTGAAAGCCATGATAGTATTAGGCCCATGCCTGGGATTTGGAACGCTGGAAAACAGTTGTTTTATTTACTCTTGCATTTGTGGCACTTAAAAGAGTGTATACTCAATATATATTGTTTGGCTAAATAAAGAAGGGAAGACGCATATTTGCCTAATGGAATAGTATACAGTGGTCAAAGATGAATACACTATAGTTCTGCACAATAACATGAATCTTAGAAATACCTGTATAATATTAAAGAGAAATATTTCAGTAAGTTACGTATAGGAAGGCAAAGTGATGGTGGATACAAGATTCAGTTTGCAGGGCGGCAGGAGGGTGATTTGGAAGGGGTCACTCTCTGGGCTCTGTGGTATGGTGAAGATTATTGTTAATGTTCTAGAGTCCACTTAGATAATATCTTCAAAAACTCTTGTCACAGTAACACAAATATTTAATTAATTAGGTGGAAGTACATGGACTTCCGATGAGATTATGTTGCTAACCCAAGATTAGTGGTACATTTGAAGTTCAAATTAACTAAATAGAAGGAAAAGAAATGACTCAAAGTTTAGATTGGGGCATATTGCAAACTGACTGTCTACTTCATGGCTCTTGTCTCTGATCTGGCTCAGGGAACGTGGAAAAGCAGAGCCTGTGAGGAATACGCCCTCCATGACCTTACATGGCGGGAACTAGAGAGTTCTTTCTTTTTGTGGGTTTAGTGATACCCATCAAGAATATTAGAGTAGAATTGGCTGCAAAAAGAGAAAATCATCTACTGTCATAGTGACTAATGAGAACTGCATAACTTATTGTTTATTTTTTTGCCTTGATAATTAGGAAATGAAGGTCTTAATATGACAGTCAATCATCAAAGTGTTTATGTTTTCGTGGCTACCAAGTTCTCCACATTATTTTCATGACTGTAATTTTATATTTTTATTTTGCTAAATTCTTTGATTGCTTTGAGTATCATAAATACTTTATGTTCATAATAAAAGTGGGCTGCATATAAAAAAATACAAAATACATGCCACTTATGGCTAACATCTTTAGGGTGGAAGTAGAGAAATAATTAATTGTAAAGGCTAGCAAAACTACATAAGTTACTGGGAGAATTACTTCTCTTCTGCAACAATATGTCAATTATTTAGAGACAATAAATAATATAATCTAGAATATAATATTTATAACACATTGAACAAGTAACATATTTAGCTAAAATGTTAAAAAACATAATTGACCTCACCTTTTGGCTACATATTGTAAAACCATATGTTTCAGCCTGAAAATCAGCTTGCAGAAACTTCTCCGTGTTTCAAGGTGGCAGTATGAAGAATCTTCTACTCCCTCTGCTTTCTAATGTCACCCTTCAAACAGTAAAGAAAGTAAAAAAGAAACAAAAATACAAAGTTGATCTTTAATAAAATAGGAGACATCAGTAGCTCCAGAACGAGATGTGAGAGGCAATGGAGTTAATGAGGGACTTAGAGAACTTAGAAAGTTGGACTTTGTCGATGGTGGGAGCTACACAGGAAATCTTCGAAAATCTTCAGAATTGGCAATATCAGATACCTACGGAAAGGAATGGGTATTTGTTTGACTGTCTGTGTATGGAACAATTAGAATCCACTCTCCATTCCTCATTCCTCTCTTCCATCTCTAAAGCACTACGGCAATTACCTATGTTTTTCCCATCTCTGTACAAGTCAGGAGGTAGCCTTTACAGAGATTGAAACAAGCGAAGGAAAGTCAGATGATTTGGGGGTACCCATGCAAAATAAATAAGTGGGTCCCCTCACTACAAAATGAGAATTTCAATATGACTATTAGTAAAGAGTTAAAAGAATTATAGGGTCCTTCAAGGGGTGGGACTACATGCAACTGCAGAGTGGGTGTACTCACGAAGCCAGCTCTGCAGAGAGCCTCTAAGCTCAAGCAGAAAAAAAGGTGGGAATGAGGCAGGTACAGAAAGTGGAATTATATTAATATCTGTATACCCAATGTTGAGATACTGATCCCACCATCCTTAATACTGTCATTCAGGCCATCCATCTCAAGGAGAAGTCTGCAGGAGCCACCCATAGAGAAGCTGAACTTGGAGGAGGATCTCTAGCCTTGGGTGGTTTGGTAGTTCCCAGCACCAAAGCCAATTTACTGTCTGAATGCGCACACAGACTGACCACTTGAGAATAGTCCCCATTTGCCGGAGACCAGCTCCAGCCATGCACACAGCGTCTGGAGGCCTTTAGTGCTTCACTAAAGGTTCTTAACATTTGACAAACTACTCTAACAATAGCAAAAGAGCAATAAACACAGAGAAAAAAGAACTGAGGAAAAAAACTAAAAGCAATGTGAGAGTCAGAATAATATTTCAAAGGGAAAATATTAATATTAAAAATGATCATAATCATAATAGTGTCAGATTACCCTTCAGTGACACATTTCCCTTCATGCTTTCACTTGAAACCTGGGAGCTGGAAGCTCAGGAGCCTTGTTTCTCAGAAAACTTGCCAGCAGGTTCCATGCCAATGAGCTCAGAAAACAGAAGAACGAAAGCTGTCATAACTTCTCCGCATTAAAAAGCAAGCATGTGATTTTAAGACAACAGATGTGTAGTTTTTTCCTTGGCTTTCAAGCATTCTTTTGTGAAAAAAATTTTTTTTGTGTGTGTGAGGCAGGTATTAGTCATGGTTTTCTGAGATTACTACATCTTCCTGATTTCTTAGAAGGTATGGTGGATCTAACCTATATCCCATAGTTCTTCCATAATTTTAAGAATTTATTCATATGAATTAAATACCTTCTTATTTGAAATATCTAGTGGGTTTTCAGTTTTCTTGCCAGAAATAAGATAATAGTTGATAAGATAAGATAATAGTTAATATTTATATAGTATTGGTTATGTATTAAGCACCGTTCTTTATGAAATTTTATGTTTGGGATATATTTTCTCTACTAACATTTTTATATTTCACCATTTTATATTCATTTTAAATTTCAAACTATTGAAAATATACATACACAAATGAAATGTACATGTTTTTCCTCTCATTACCCCCCTTTTTTTATTCCCACTTCAGCCATATGGAAACATTTAAAATATGTATTTGTTTACTTTCCTGTTTCTTAATTGCAAATGTAAGAAAATTAAATTTAAAGCTGAAAGAAAAAAATAACCCAAAGGGATAAAAATAGAAGAAAAAAATTGAGTGAATTAAACATCCATCTAATAGAAGGTCTACAAAAAGAGATTTAAGAAAATGAATGAGGTACTCCAAAAAAGTAAAAACAAGTTTTCCCGAACTGAAAGTTATTGTTGTACAGTCTGAAAGTCCCACTGAGTATTCACCAAATGAGCCACGAGAAGACAAATCAAAACACCAGAGATCAACATGAGCGAGATAAATAGGACCTCACAAGTTTCCAAAAGAATAAATCACATGCAAAGAACTTGGCATCAGAAATCCATCGTATTTCCCCAAAGTAGTATTGGAATCTATAAAAGAATAAAATAGTTCTTTCAAAATTTTAAATAAAATGATTTTTAAACGATATTAATTAAAATACTAATTGTGAATTTAACAAAAGTTTTCATTAGTATTGGGAGAGAACAGGAGATAATGGGGAGGAGAGAGACTACTGGTTTCCATGGCCAATATTTTGACAAAGGTGAATAGGAATTGATTGAGGATAAGATCAGACATAAACAGCACCATTGTTAGCCTATTTTACTTCTCTATAATTTAGAAGATTATGATTGACAGAGCTATAGATTCTAGGCTTACAAGATCCACTTACAATATCTCATGACAATCGTGCCTACTAAAGTGAGGGTCACATCAGAGTCATTGGGAACGTAGCTCTGCCTCTCCAGCACTGCCTTTGAGGTGCAGCGAAGTGTCCTAGGTATATACTAGAGCACACCTTGGTTCCAGCAATTTTTCTTCAATTGTAGAGTTTCACAAAAGAATGCACTGCATTTAAGCACAAGTATATTACCTTTAGATTTTCCTGGCTATTTCCTCTTATTCTAAGCATGCTCCTAAATTAAATATTGCTGAGAAAACAACATAAGGGTCAAAGATCCCGAACTCAGTTAAGAGTCTCTAGGATTACGATGTTAACAGTGATTCTAAAGCCTTTGTTATTATTTCCTTTCTAAATTATGCACATTTTAAACATTAACAATTTTTAAAACTAGTAATAATTTTTATTTTATTTTTGAGACAGTCTCACTCTGTCACCCTGAGTAGAGTGCCACGGAGTCACAGCTCATAGCAACCTTGAACTCCTGGGTTCAGGCTGTCTTTTTACCTCAGCCTCCCATGTAGCTGGGACTAAAGGCACCTGCCACAATGCACGGCTATTTTTAGAGATGGGGTCTTGCTGTTGCTCAGCCTGGTCTTGAACTCCTGAACTCAAGCAATCCACCTGCCTCATATATTTTTATTTCAAAAATAAATAATATACCTTTATAATTCAAAATTAAGTGTACAGATAAAGCTCACAATGCCTTTTACGTTTGGGGCACATCTGAACACAGTTTCAGGTGGAAGATCAATAGACTATTACTCTTTTGTCCAGATTTCTTATTAATACTTTCCAGTAACTTTCAGCAGTCCTTTGATAAATGATTCGTAAATTCTTTTGATTACCCTATTAAGCTCTTCTTTACGGTAACAGGAAAACAATGACAGCAAGACAGACAAGTGTGAAGAAGATGCTCACCTAAATCTGGCACCTTTGAAAAAAGTAAGAATTAACCCTTTCCCATTTTCCTCCTTGCATCCAATTTTTTTATGGATCCCAGTCATTTGGCAGCCCCCTCCCCAAATTCAGCTACTACAATGATCACTGAATTTATTTCTAGACTCCTAAGTAAGATATTACACATTTGTGTATATGTGCATATATTTTTATACTTTCTGGGCCATATACTTTTTCTATCCTTAAGATCAAATTTTTACTTTAATGCCTCCATTGTGGGAATAGTTGTCTGGAACTGAAATGTTCTCATTGGTTCCTCAAACAACAGTTTGGTTGGAATTTGACTGGCTCAGTGGGAATTTTTACCCATAAATGTATCATCTGAGTTGTTTGCTTAGCTCTTTGCCCTCTGTCACAGCTTGGGGATAATGATGCTCAATAGCAATGTTCTGAAATTATTTCTCCCCATGAAAGCTTTTAAATTTTACCCCTATAAATTGCAGTTAATGATCTTAAAGAGTTCTTTTAGAAATTTCACATTAAACAAACTCTACCCTTAAGTTTTGTTGTGATCTTCTTTCAGATATTTAAAATAAGGCCTTTTTCATTTTCCCCACATACAAACATTTCTTAAGAAGCAGTGAATTTAGCTGCTGTGACTCCAGGATAAAAATCATGGCTTTCAAGCTTGTTTTAACATTAGTTTGTTTTATTTATTTCTTATAAAGTAAAATAGAAAAGTTTTTAATCTTTTTCTATATTTTTCCCTTATCCTTAGAGCAATCACAAACTGTTCAAAAATTACTTTAGCTTATCCCAGATTAACAAACCTTTATGCTACTGCTGCATGACTGGTTTCAATAACCACCATTTTCCTTTCTTGTGCTGAAATGCAAACGTCAAGCAGCCTAACATTTGTCAAAGCTCCCACACTAGCCGGGGACTACAGTCCCCCGGTCATGTGGTTTATTCTCCAATTTTCAGACTGGAACATACTTCTGATTATATTATCAAATGCAGTCAGCTGTAGTTTGAGATAGCCTATTAGTGAGAAAGGCTGATATTACCAATCAAGAAATAAACAGGGAAAATCTTCTCATTTCATTTGATGTGATTCTGACAAATGAGAGGAAAGTGACCCTATTAGTGCTGCAAAAAATAAGGTAGAAAGCTGCTCTCAGAGAAATCAGAGAAACAAAATCAGACCATGTCAAATTGCCTCCCTTCTTTAATAGACCTTCTATTCACAAACTACTTGTCCTGGAACGTCTATATTTTGCATCAGGTGGACACAATTATTGATGAATTATTTTGAATTAAGTTTGTTTTCAGATGCTGAATGTCTGGTCTATAGAGTGAAGGAATCTGAAACAGTGATGAACATTAACAGAGGCTTGTCAAAAGTGCCTTTAGCCTTTAATGCAATACCTGGTACTCTCTTGCTGTTTCAGAATCCTTTAAAGGTGTGTATACTTAAGGCCTGAAATGAAAGAATAGTTACCTAAGTTTTTACAGTTCCATAGGCAAATCCTCCTAGTGTTTTCATTTTCAGAGGCAATCTTGAATAAAACAAGAGTATTATGTGCATACCTTGTCTTTAAATTGTTATTAGGGCAATGATGAATCTTAAATGAAGTAAATATTGGTAGATATTTTAAATAAGAGGGCGACTGTGATATTCTTTGCCTGGATATGACTGCAATTAGGATGCTGAATGAAACTGTGAGGTATGATTGCAGCTGTAGTAATCAGAAACTGATAGAGGGAAAGACCCCACTTACTCCTGTCCAGATTCAAGCTTTGGCTCTGAAGTGCTGAGTAATCTGAGATCTCTACAACCTAGGGCATTTTTTTCCTTCCTTCGTTCCTTCCTTTCTTCCTTCCTTCCTTCCTTCCTTCCTTCCTTCCTTCCTTCCTTCCTTCCTTCCTTCCTTCCTTCCTTCCTTCCTTCCTTCCTTCCTTCCTTCCTTCCTTCCTTCCTGTAGTTTTTGGCAGAGGCTGTGTTGAACCTGCCACCTCTGGCATGTGGTGCTGGCACCCTACTCCTTTGAGTCACAGGCACCGCCCATTCTAGGGCAAATTTTTATCACTGGTTAAGTGTTGATCATTATGAACAATTGGGATATAGAACTAGCAACGTATTAACCACCTCGGAGAACATAAGCATAAATGAGTGAATGAAGGTAGGAAATATTGAGAATTAATTTTGTCGGACTAGAAGACAGTGCATGAAACTTTGGCTAAATATGTAGTCTATGGAAAGACAAGAAAGTTGATACAGGGTAATAGTGATCTATAATTGCCTCATTTCCTCTGGTGGGCCAAAGGGTCTCTTCTGACTGTTGAATTTTGCTGTGCTGTCAAAATTCACGTAGGTCTACCATGCCAGAGAAGCACATCCAGCTGGGCATTTACCCTATCTTTCGAACCCTTGACTTGGCTCAGTTACGTGAGCCAGTTTGTTAAAGAAGCATCTCCTAAAGTTGCTAGATCACTATAGGCACAGCATAAATACGTGTGTACATAGGGTGCCAAAAAATGTATAAACATTTTAAGAAAGGAAAAACTGTATTAAATTTTTAATACTCAATATATATCAATAACAAAAGATGAATACAAGTCACATTTGACTTCGGCAATTACAAAAGTTTCTCAAGATATATACATCTCAGAATAAAAAATACACAGATGACATCTCTTATAATGTGTAGACATTTTTTAGGCACCCCAGTAGATTTCTGGGGTAAATTTCTGAGTTCTCTGTCAACAAGGTAAATTCCATGCTCAAAAAAATTAGAGGAACCTCATAATGAATGAAAATATTAGAGTGATCCTATCGCTGGAAATATTTATTTCAATAAAATAATATTTCAGATAAGACTTTGTCTCCCAAAGTGACAAGCAGTAGAGATTTTATGAAGAATTCAGTAGTCACTCATCAATCTGATTGTTATTAAATGTTTATTAAGTCCTTACTCACTGGTGATGCATCTTTGTAAACCCTAGCAACACATTCTCAGGCCTCATGGAGCTTATGGGGTGTCTTATTGGTATATGTGGCTTTATTATTATTCATAACTGAAGTAAAAAATAATCCAAGTTGATGATGCACGCTTACTTCATACTTACAATACACAGTACTACAATGGTCAACATCAGGATGTCTGGTCAAGTAGCAAATGCTGATCAGTGAGACCACTGAAGGTTAGATATAAGCAAAATTGATTCAAGATAAGCAAACTAGACCAATTTTAGAGAATGCAGGGTTCCATGTTTAGAAACTCCAGGTGCAGTGTTTCTAAACAGGGCATGTTTAGAAACTCCAGGTGCAGTTGAGGCTTAGTGAGGAGATCAGAATGGACCAGATACAAGTATGAAGAAAAGGTGGAAGTCAAGATTAATATGTATTATATTTTATATAATTTTTAAATAATTATAAATAATTGTATTTATTATAATTGGTAGATTTTTCTTGCTTTTATATTCTGAATCAAAGTTTGTTTGGATTATCTGAATTCTGAATCAAAGTTTGTTTGGATTATCTGAATTTTTTGATCACATTATATAATTTATACCCATTTGTTAAATATAGGTTATTCTTCCTTTTCGTTGGATGGATTATTGTTTTACCAAAGTAACATTTGCTTACTTACAGAGTCAGATCTTTATTTATCCACTGCTCCAACATGATGGGAATAACGCAACTGGCTTTTTCTGAGAGCAAAGAAAAACGTTCAAGTCTCTCCTGAAAAACTCAGGACTGTGTAGATATTCACAATCTAGAAATGGGTTATGTCCTTTTTGTTCTTTATTTCCTTGTATCATTTTGATGCAGGTCAAAGAATTCCTTCCCCAAGATGTAAACCATTATCTGAACTTTGAGGAGCAGACTTTAAAAAAAAATTGTATTATGCATAAGGATATCAGAAAAATGTGTGTACATAAGCACAGCATTAAGTAAAAAGAAAATTAAGATGCATCTAATTTAATGTCAAGGATGAGGAGTCAGGACCCTATCACAGGCTGAAATTCCCAGAGGCAGCACATGTGGTGGGATTAGGCTCAGGAAAGAATCTTTAGTGAGTGACTTTCCTCTTTTCCTGGAAAGTTGATGGTACTTAGGTGGCAAGTAGCATCATGGTTCTAGATGTAAACCTCAGTCTCATACTGTCATAAATGCTGGTATCAAACAATATTTCCACAAATATTAGATTGATAATATTATCTGCTTTCTCTATTATTCTGCCATACAGAACTTGTGGTTTAAATTGTTTAAATCTTCAAAAATATTTATTCTTCAGAAAGAATGTAATGTTCTCCCTGCCTAAAATGATCTAGCAAACTCATTTCCTCTAAATCAGTGGTTCTCAACCTTCCTACTGCCACGACCCTTTAATAGAATTACTCATGTTATGCTGACCCCCAACCGTAAAATTATTTTCATTGCTACTTCATAACTTTAATTTTGCTACTGTTGTGAATTGTAATGTAAATATCTGATATGCAGGATGGTCTTAGGTGATCCCTGTGAAAGGGTCTGACCCCCAAAGGGGTTGTGACCCACAGGTTCAGAACTGCTACTCTAAATATTTGTATTGTATCCAAAGATAGCTTTGTCTATACTGTTGTCATTGCTAAACAGATTGCATACAGTGGTAACTTATGAGATCACACGATCATGGACCAAGCTCAAGTTCAGGGATCCCAGAAATAAGCTAAAGGTAGAAATTTGGTAATTGGGAGTTTTTCTAATCAGTAGATTTGGGTAAATCAAAGTCAAATCTGAATCTTTGGGTATCCCTGGTTGAGATTCAAACCAAAGTCATGTTATTTTGCACCATATTGTGCAGTATTCTCTGTGCTACCATTTCAAGTGCAATTCAAACCCATTGACTTTTTAAAAATCTTCTACCTTAAAGTATTGATCAAAAATAGGATCAGTGATGAGGAAAATGAAAGGAGAAACATTGAATAGGTGAAATTGATTAATTTCCATAGGTAATTGGAATGAAAATGCTTCTCAGTCAGGAGGAAAAAAATTTTACCCCACTTTTTTTCACTTTAATTTTTGCTTTAATTTTCCCAGAAAATAGAAACTTGGTTTTATGGCTATAAATGGAACTATATACAAATACTGTTATGTTAATTATATTGTTTTTATATTTGCCCACTTATTTACTACATTATTTTTGACATATTTTATTATGTGTCTGAGAGGTTATATTTTTCCTGAAGTTTATCTTTTAATATTTTCTATGATTGAGATTTCCTGGTGATAAACTCTATAATGTCTTTTATTTTTTTTTTTTTTGCTGTTATTTCACTTTTATTTTTGAAGAATATTTTTTATTGGGTATAGGTTTCTAGGTTGACAGTTTAACACACTGCACATATCCCAGTCTTTTCTTAGTTTTTGATTTTTTTGTTATTGTTTTGGTTTTGTTTGGGGGCTATTGGTAAACCATCTTCCATCTAATTATTACTTCTTTGAAGATAACATTTTTTCTCCCTCTAGCTACTCTTAAGACATTATAATAGTTTTATTTTTTTCTGCAGTGTTTACTAGAATGGACCTAGATATGGATTTATTAATTAGATGTATTGGGTTTTGAATTTATAGATTAGTCATTCTTATCAATTCTGAAAAATTGTTGTTAATATTTCTTTTTGTGTCGTTTCTACCATTTTCTTTCCTAGATATTTTTCTGGCATAGCAGTTAAATTAAGGTTAGACCATTTACTTTATTCTCTAGGTTTCTTACTTGAAATCTGTATTTATCATTCTTTTGTCTCTCTGTGCTACATTCTAGATAACATTTTTCTTTTCCATAGCCTGGTTTACTAAGTTTCTCTTCCATTATATATTAAATTCTTACATTTGCCTATTGTATTTTACATAGTTAGGGTGGGCTTTTTTTATTCTTTGCAAATATTATATGCTGTTTTATTATGTTTCTTATTCCTTCCATACATTTTTAAGATTGTTTTATAAAGTAATTAGTTATTTTATATTCTATTACTGATAATTCTGATAATTAACAGCTAATACCTCACAAGTTTTTTCCCCACCAATTTCTTATGATTTTTACTCATTGTGTTGTGCTATCCTATATGCCTGATATATGACTTGATTAGTATTTGAAAATTATTTTGTACAAAATTGAACCGTAGGATTATAGTCCTATTCTACAGAATGAATTTCCATTTGCTTCCAGGTGAGGGAAACTAAGGATGTTGCCAGTTTAGGACCAAATTTATCCTAGTTCAAGGCTCTAAGTCTTCTGGGGTCACCTAGGGTATGAAAACTTGGACTTATTAAGGGTTCATTTATTTTCAGTTCATGCTTTGCAAAGGTGTGCAGTTCTTCTAGGTCATAACTTAAAATACGTACCAATTGTGTTAGTCAGAAAGTTTTCAGGTCAAAGGAAAATTGTACTGAATATTTCACAGAGATAGTGCAATATGCAGGAATTGATCAAACAGATATCAGAGAAGCAAAAGCAGACAAAAAGCAAGGAGGTGAAAGAGAGAGAACAACATTAAAAGACATTAAAAGACAAAAGACATTAAAAGAGAGAGAACAACATTAAAAAAAACAATATTTACCCTGGGAGTTAAGGGTAGATTATCAGAGGAGGAGAACCACAGAACAGAGATGCAGATTTCTGAGAGAGAGGGCTGCTGCCTAGAAAATGCTGCTACCTCTGAAGTGCAAAGTGAGACTGGCTCTGGTTTGGGGGGTACTAGAAAACAACTCAGTGGCGGTAATACACAGATTGTGGAAGGGCTGTTCCTTCCCAAGGGTTACACTAACAGTAGTGACCTGCAAGCAAACAGGACTAAATCCTTTCTCTCCTCTTGCCTATCAGGCTCCCTTTAGTCTTCTGTTCTGGTGGAGACAAATAAAGATCTGGCTACTTAAGAAAAAACATTGTTGGCAGATTTCTAGCTTCAGCATCAGAAACCAGAATATGTTGATTGATTTTGGTTCAAGGGACGTTCGTTTCCTGCCTTTCCACCCTGAGCAAACCCAAAATGTGACTTTATTGCCCTAGTTTTATGAGGCTACCAATAGTTTTGCAGTTGTTTCTTTGGGTTGGAAACACCCTCAGGATAAACATGGTTTTCACTTCTGGGTTTATATCTCCAGATTTTTAGTTTTTCCTAGATTTTTGGACAATAATTTTTGTCTTGTTAGTTTATTGATGTTTTAAGAAAGACTTAAAAAAAATCAATCTATATTTAGATTTTTTCCTTTTGTGTATGTATTGATCCTATTTACCAGATGTAGAAGTCCTCATTTTATATTTTACCACTTTAATGAGAAAGAATATCTGTTTGACTCTGCCTGCCACATAGCTTACCTACACAGTCAACATCTTCTAAAATAAACAGATATATGTTTTTAAATAGTTGGATTTACTCCTATCCTGAATAGTGCACTATATAGTAATAACACATGAATTGTAACTTACATTTTTTCTTTACACTTTCCAATTAGCATTAGTTATGTGACTACAAGAAGCTAAATAGCATTAATAAAAATTGCCAAGACTGGTAATCAAGTACTCCATAGTAATTAATTTCCAAGCTTTGATCCATTGTAAAAGTAAACTTAAAAATAAATTATATTTTGATTTTTCCTACTGGTTTCTCATGTATAAAATAATTTTGCACAGTTGTGATACTTTCAGAGGTGTTTCTATCCATTTCTGTAAAACAGGCTAATTATTATACTTTTTCTAACTTATACAAATGCAGATTTCCTATCCTAATTATTGCCCTGTTTCATGATAATGTGTAACAAGCAGCTATGCATACTTGCTTTTTGTCTGTTATAAATAGTAATTAGAAGTTCCTTAATCCCTTTGAAAATTCTTTTGAGGTGGGTTTAAATCATATTTTGAACACAGCACCATTATAATGGTGTCCTCCAGGATAAGCTAAATATCACAAGCAAGTCTTTCAAAGATTCTTAATGCTAATTATAAGTCTTTGTTATCAAAGTCAAAACATTGCTGATACTTGCAACTTTGTGAGGAATCTTATGTCAAATGTTGGCTAACACTGCAGGCAGGTATAGGTAATTGGTCCATAGAGTTTTAAAATCAAGTTCGCAACTTCTAAAAAATTTCCTTTTGTCTTGTGCTTTTGAATATGGGTCTCTGGTGGTCAAGAGAAAATATGTCTCACTTAGGTGCACATTTGGCTGCTTATACACATCTGAGTTTGTGGGGAAGGACAAAGTTTGAAATTTAATCTACTAGAACTCCTTTCCAGAGAGGTAGCTTTGTAGTTTTAAAGATAAATTTAAATTCACGTAAGTTTATTATTCTATTCTTTTTCAGTCTCAAGGCTAAATTTATTTTTCTTTATTTTTAAATTTTTCTTTGGATGATTTGAACCATTTTACTTTCTATTTACTACCTCTCCTTACGAAACAAAAACAAAATGAGCATATTGGGTTATTCAAAGGCACCCTCTGTATCATGCCTTTTCTCTAACTTCACCCACATGTCTCGGGGACTTCTAATGACAAATGAAGAGGAGTAAATACTTAATAAAAATATTCTTCTCATATTCTTTGAAAGTATAAGGGGTCAAAATCCAAATATATGCAAGACTTCAGGAAATAGGCATATGCTTCTACTTAAATATGTGGCTGTGTTATTTAGTAACTCTGGTCTTGATTAGTTCTTTAACATTTTTCATCCATTTATTATCTACTTTTATGTCCTTGAATTTGGAATGATATCACTAGATCCTCCATATTGAGTTCCTTATACATGAGTATATGGAGTACTATCGCCTTTTTTTTTTTTTTTCTACTACTCTTTAGAAAGTCCTCCAATTTTCTCCTTTGCCGCTTATTCTTTCCCCATCTCCTGAACATATGCCCGGCCCAGGTTGTATTACTGGCCCTCCTGAATGTGTAACTCAGCATTGTCTCTTTCAGGGGATCTCATCAGTTTCTACCCCTTCTTCCTATTGCTTCTTGGAATATAATTCCCATAACTCTGTCACTGGTCCATCTTTATTTCTAAATTTCAAACCTTCATGCTTGACCTTTTCAACTGTTTTCTTTTGAAAGCTTCTTCATATCAACATATCAAAAACTGTACATGTTATTTTCACTTTACATATGTCTTATTCTTGCTACTAGCATTCTTTCAGTAAATCAGACTCAAACTTTACCATCTCTGGTCCAGGTTCTTCTTTGCTTTCTCAGTTCAAACCAGAGCTGAAAGTCACTTGACCTATGCATCTTTTGTTTTCTTTTACTAACTGTGTTGCCACCCTAGTTGGCCTCTCTTGCCTGCACTGGACTTGTTCTCTTTCTCTCTCTGCTCTGTGATTCATTGTGCATATTATGATGAGTTCATAGTTTAAGTTATGCCTTCAATTGTTCTGTCCTCTGACAAATATCCCTCAGTAACTCATTAATTACAACATTATTTTTGAGATTCTCATTTTGTCATTCAGTTCATGGTTTCAAGTTCATTTTTACCTTAACATTTTATTTCATCTATTGCTATGATGGTCTTTTCCATCATGATTGTTTTCTTAAAATAAGTCTTTGTTTTCTCTGCTCTTATCCTTTCTTCACATTGTCCCATTGATCCCAAACTTCCAGCTATAACACCACATAGGCCCTGTCAATGGACTTATATTGACACATGCTCTCAAACCCAATGGATTCCCAAATCTTACTTAATTTCATTTATAATGTATTTATATATTTATCTTTTTACCACTTTTATTGAGGAATAATTGACAACTAAAATTTTCATATATTTGTGATGTTTTTACATATCCATACATTGTGAGGATTAAAAACATAAAGATTGCCTCAATTAAGCTAATAAGGCAGCCTCCATCTCACATAGTTATCATTTTTTTCCCCTCTCATGGAAAAAACACTTAAAAACTACTCTCTTAGATAATTTCAACTATATAATACAATATTATAGACTATATTCATCATAAGTATACATTAAATCTCAGTAAATTATTTGTCCAGCATAAATGAAACTGTGCACTCTTTGACCAAAATCTTCCTATTTTTCCCATTTTCTGATCTTTGGTAATCATCCTTCTACTCTGTTTCTATGAGTCCTACTTTCTTAGACTTCACTTAAATTAGTTTAAGCAGTATTTGTCTTTCTAAGAATGACCTATCTCATGTAGCAAATATCTTCAAGCTCCATCCATATTATCACAAATGAGATTATCTTCTTTTTAAAGGTGGAATAATATTAAATTATAGGCATAACTCAGAGATATTATAAGTTATATGAGAGAGTACCAGAGTAAAACAAATATCATAATAAGTCACAATTTTTTTTTTTTTGGTTTTCCAATGCATATACATTAGAATCTCCATAGTTGACCACCTCTCTACATTGATGAGCTCCTGAAGTTGATCTGATTTCCACGGACTAAGCATTCACCATATACACCTATCAACACAGTAGATCTAGTTTCTTATGTTAACCAGTTTGTTACAATGCCTTGAATGGTCAAAATTTATATTACATTGTAGTTTATTAAGTGTACAATAGCATTAGTTAAAAAAATATGCCTTAAATAACAATACCTTATTGCTAAAAAATGCTAAAGATCATCTGAGCCTTCAGCAAGTTAAAATCTTTTTGCTGGGAAAGAGTCTTTCTGGATGTTGGTGGCTGCTGACTAACTAGGGTGGTGGTTGCTGAAGATGGAATGGCTGTCAAAACCACTTAAAATAAGACAACAGTGCAGTTTGCTACACTAATTGACTCTTCTTTTCACAAAAAATTTCTCCGTAGCTTGCCCCATGATGCTCTTAGATAGCATTTTACTCACAGATCTTTTAATATTGAAGCTAATTCTTTCAAACTCTGCTGCTGTTTTATCTACTAAGTTTATGTAACATTCTCAATTTTTTGTTATCATTTCAACAATGTTCATTGACTCTTCGCCTGGAGTATAATCCATCTCAATAGACCATAAGAAACAACCCCTCATCCATTCAAGTTTAGTCATAAAATTTCAGGAATTCATTCATATTTTCAGGTTCCACTTTAAATTCTTATTCTCTTACTATTTCTACCACATCTGAAGGAATCAACTTATTCCAAACCCCTATACATGCTGGTAGTTTGACCTCCTCCCATGAGTCATGAATGTTCTTTTTTTTTTTTTTTTTTTTTTAGAGACAGAGTCTCACTTTATTGCCCTGGGTAGAGTGCCGTGGCGTCACATTGCTCACAGCAACCTCCAGCTCTTGGGCTTAAGCGATTCTCTTGCCTCAGCGTCCCTAGTAGCTGGGACTACAGGTGCCCGCCACAGCGCCTGGCTATTTT
Source organism: Arctocebus calabarensis (assembly GCA_963573935.1). Classification (NCBI taxonomy): domain Eukaryota; kingdom Metazoa; phylum Chordata; class Mammalia; order Primates; family Lorisidae; genus Arctocebus; species Arctocebus calabarensis. The sequence continues at coordinate 27,823 of CAUYON010096229.1, forward strand.
TTTTGTTTTGCAGTTCGGCCAAGGCCGGGCTTGAACCCACCACCTTCGGTATATGGGGCCGGCGCTCTGCTCGCTGAGCCACAGGAGCCGCCCGTCATGAATGTTCTTAATGACATCTAGAATAATGAATCCTTTCTGGAAGATTTTCAATTTAGCATTTCTCAGATCCATCAGAATAATCACTACCTACGGCAGCTATAGCCTTACAAAATGCATTTCTTAAGTAATAAGATGTGAATATATAGAATGGATATTGTTTTAGCAGCCATAAAAACAACATTAATCTTATACACCTCCATCTGAGCTCTTTGGTGACCAAGTTCTTTGCCAATGAACAGTGATATTTTGAAAAAAACACTTTTTGGTCTGAGCTATAGGTTTCCACATTGAGCTTAAAACCTTCAGCAAATCATGCTGTTAACAGATGTACTGTCACTCAGGCTTTGTTCCATTTTTGGAGCACAGCTAAAGTAGAGTTAGCATAATTCTGACGGGCCCTCTAATGTTTGGAATGGTAAGTGAGCATTGGCCTCAACATAATATTATCAGTGGCATTAGCCCCTTACAAGAGAATCAATCAATCCTTTTAAACTAAATATCAACTTCTCCTCTCTAGTTATAAAGGAGCCATCTTCTTGGGTAGAAAGCTGGCTCATTTTCAAGGAAAGTTTGTTGTTTAGTGCACCCATCTCTATCAAAAGTCTTAGCTAGATTTTCTGGATTTTTGATCTAGTCTTAGCTAGATCAAAAGTCTTGCTAAGCTTTCTATATCAGCACTTGCTGCTTTAACTTGCACTTTTATATTCTAGAGATCACTTCATTTGATAAAACCTCATGAACAAATCTCTGCTAGCTTCCAACATTTCTTCTGCCACTTTCTTACTTTTCTCAGCCTTCATAGAATTCAACAGAATTATGGTTTTGCTCTGAGTTAAGCTCTGACTTAAGAGAATGTTGTGGTTTATTTGATTTTCTATCCAGGCTACTAAAAGTCATATCAGCAGTAAGACTATTCTTTTTCTTTTATCATTTGTGTGTTCAGTAGAGTAATACTTTTAATTTTCCTTAAAAACTATTCATTTGCATTCACAATTTGGCTGTTTGGTATAGTAGGCCTAACTTTCAGCCTATACTGGCCTTTGGCATTAGGCTTCCCTTGCTAAGCATAAGCATTTCTAGCATTAACTTGTAGTTAGAAGCATAGAACTCTTCCTTTCACTTGAACATTTAGAGGATACTATAGGGTTACTCATTGGCATAATTTAAATATATATTATCATGTCTTAAGGAACAGGGCAGCCTGAGAAGTTGGAGAGAAATAGGAGAATGGCTGGTGGATGGAGCAGTCAGAACATACAGAATATTCCTTAAGTTATACATTTTACGTGACATGACTTGGGGCATCCCAATTACAATAGTAACATCAAAGATCACTAATCATGGGTCATAATGACAGTAAGTATGAAAAAGTTTAAAATATTGCAGAAATTGCCAAAAGAGTCATGGAGTGAGCACATACTTCTGAAAAAAATGACAAAACTTATGATTAAGCCTTTAGTCTTTAGTATATCTTAAGGATCCAAATTCACTTTTTTTTTTTTTTGCAAGTGGATATGCTACTTATCCCCTCCCCACTGTGGATTTCATGTGTCTTTGCTGTACAGTAGCTGACTGGATATGTGTGAGTTTATTTCTGGATTTTCATTTTGTTCCATTAATACATATGTCAGATTTTATCCTTATACCGTACTGTCTTGACTACTTTAGCTTTGTAATGTAATTTGAAATTAATAAGTATAACACATTCAGCTATTTTCTTCTTGTTCATTTGCTTTAGTTATTTAGGGTCTTTTGTCGTTCTGTACACATTTTAAGAATGTTTTGTTAGTTTCTGTGAAAAAATGCCATTAGAATTTAAAAATAAAAAATTTTAAAAATGAACTAATAAATATTATACAGTTATGACTTATAGCAAAATATTTGATATACAAGCTAATTAACATATCAATTAATTCACATTATTAGCAGTATTTTTTATGGTGAGAATATTTGACTAATTTTAAATAACCTTTTTTAGATCAATAGTTTTTTTCATGCATCATAGAGTCTGCTGCTGAAGCTTTTGCATTGCATTCTTCAGCTTCAGGATTTCTGTTTGCCCCTTTTCAATAGCTTCCATGTCTTTATTAAACTTTTAGTTTGTTCATTTTATTGCTCTATCGTTCAGTTGTCTGTGTTCTCTTATAGCTCACTGAGTCTCCTTATAACAATTCTTTTGAATTTTTGTCAGGTAATTTGTCCATTTCATTAAGGTCAGTGAATATAATGTTATCGTGTTGTTTTGGTGGTATCATATGTCTTTGACTTTAGTGTCCCTTCAAGTCTTTACTTGCCTCTTTACATGAGAAAGAAGAATCACCTTTTCTAATCTTAGCTGACTGGCTTTGGGAGAAAAATGCCTTTACCAGCCAGCACTACTAGGGATTCTGAGGCCCTCTCTGACATCGTCTGTGGGCATCCCCACTCCACATATTTCGTTTTTCGTAGTGGAGAAATCTTAATATTGTATCCCTAGTAGTGCTGGCAGGGAAGGGGGGAATTGCACTAGCAAGACGGCAGAATAGGAGCTTTCTAACATCATTCCCCCACAGGGGAATTTTCACAAATACTCACTGTCAAAAGTACTTTTGCAGAGGTTCAGTAGAGAAATCCCACACTGTTGGAGAAAAAAAATCTGAGCAAAGACACATCAGAGAGAGGAAGAACTGTTTCACTTTACCTGCATCTCTCTTCCCCCAAGGTGGCATAATTCAGGGCCAAGAGAGACCTCCTCTGCCTGCATTGTCTCCCATCAGGGAAAATGAGAGCATAGTGAGTGAGTACCCAGCTTATCATGTAGGATGCAGTTAAAGAGGTCCATTCCTTTCTTGCCTCTTCAAGATTACTAAGGTAATTAGCAAAGCTGAGAGGGTGGAGAGGCAGGGAGCAAGGGAACCAGACCCTATAAATGAAATAGGATAATTTTGTATATTATAATTGTTTCATTCACTACCTGTTTGAAAACTCTTTCTTCGGGTATTGAGCACCTTGTCCAAAGAGATAGGACTCAGATATTACTTATTTTCCTAGAACTCTTATGACATTGGCTCTCCATGCCTGGCAGCAAGAAAATAGAAGAAAAAATATACTATAAAGTTGCCTGCAAATCTATTATCTCTTTATTTTTATTTCCTTCTCTTCTTTTCTTCTTAAATTTGTGTCATTAAGCATGAAAGACTTGATAGATTTTTGAAGGAAAAGACAAAAAGTAACATCAAGTCTGCATAGAGTCCTGATAATGTAAAAGCTGCCATCGATAAACCGCGTCCACGTTTGAAAGTGGAGCAAGTGTCTCATAGTCCTGCCTGTAAGGACGAACAACTGGGACGTTGACAAACACAAACAGTTCCCTCAGGACTGTGGTTACCTAGCTCTATAATTTTGTTTCTTTCTTTTATTCTCCCTGAAATGAATGTTAGTTTCCTGCCCAGACAAATATGCCCACTGGGAAGAATATTCCCTGAAGTATCCTGATAAAGATAAGTAAAAACCACAAGGCACTGTTACTTCGGGCCTCATCCTCCAGTTATTATATAACATCAGGAAAGGGTCTAAGCTGTCTGGGTTCAGAGCAAGACTTAAGGGACGGTTTGTATCCCACCCAGGGACAACACAGTGCTATGTTTATCTTCGGTCATTTTCAGAAATATTTATGCCATATCTAAAAACCAAAGATGGAAAACACAAAAGAGAGACTTGCAGGGGCTTCTAATTAATCTGACTTGGGTAAAGTTGGGTTAAATGTGTTCTTTCAAAAGCCATCTTTAGGCACAAGCACATTCACTTAAAATGGTCTTCACTATCTGGAAAGGTGGTGGTATTTCTGGTGTCTTTGCTCTTAGGAAATTTGCTAGCACTGTTGTGTTGTTTTGGTGGTATCATATGTCCTTGACTGCCTACATGAATTCAGAGATTGTTTAGATTCATATTCATTTATGCAACCTATGAGCCATCTCCCACTAGCAGCTACACAGCCCAGGCCCTAATTAGAAAATTTGTCTTTTTGATGGTGCTACCAGGGAACTAAAGATAGCAGTGTTTTGTATTTTCTATTTTTTAAGTAACTATGTAAAACAAATGTTCTATTTTTGTTTAAATAACTATGGTTGTGATGTCATATAACTAGATAGGATATCTGAGCATTGCTAGCAACACCAAGTTGAGGCATCTGAGAAAGTCCCAAATGCTAAGAGGCTCATTTGGCGGCATTAAGATTGTGGTGATTTCAATGATTCTACAGAAAGGACAAGCAGTCCAGTCATTGTGGTTGTGTGAGTTTTATATATAGTTTCATTACAAGTGCTAATCTTCTTTTGCTAATATCCACCAAGCTTTCTAAAGTGGAAGCTTCTTAGTAAAGTTTCCAGCAAAAACTGTTACATGGAATATGGTGGCTTTATCTATAATAAGACTCACAATGTCCAGTAACTACCCATTAGCAGTTATATTTATTAGCTGGCATAGTTTTTCACTCCAACATTTGATTCTGTCTCAAGTACTAGAATAAGCATATTTTTTTCCAGAAGGTAGCCCTGAGTAAACCAAGTACTTATAAAGCAAAATGTATATATTAAGTGACTCATTAGCCAGCTATAAGTAATAAATAACTCCTGTGCCTAAATCCGGTATTCTTTATTATTATCATAATTCTTCATGATTTGGGTTATAATTGTTTTGAGCAATAAGTTGGTTGAAATAAAAAGTTGGTTAATATGGAATATTTTTAATCTCTGATTTTTCATATATCATTAAGATGGTGAGTGATTTGGTTGTGTGGAAAACTGTATCATTCCAATTGTTGGACTCAGCAGCCATCGCTCAGTGATTAGGGCACCAGCCCACATGCCTTGGGGCTGGTGGGTTCAAACCCGGCCAGGTTCTCCTAAAACAGCAATGACAACAATAACCCAAAATAGCCAGGCATGTGGAGGGTGCCTGGAGTCCCAGGTACTTGGGAGGCTGAGGCAAGAGAATCACTTAAGCCCCAGAGTTTGAGGTGTATGAGCTATGACACCATGGCACTCTACTGGGGGTGACATAGTGAAACTCTGTCTCAAAAAAACAAAACAAAACAAAAAAACACAAATTGTTGTGTCTGTTTTCCAATTTTATAGTACTTTTTGACTTTTCTTTCTCTATTGTTATTTTGTTTCCTTCCATGCATCACAATTTTGTATTTTATGTAGAGAAACATAGGCTACAAATCAGATTTTAACCACATTATCTAACTGAATTGATGTTATTACTTTTCCTATGTTTGTAGTGCCAGGAAAGAGGGCCTCAAGTGTCTAATGTCTAGGACATTCGAAGGAGAATTCTAGAGCAGGGAGAATTTTATTTTACATAGGGACATGGACCTTGAAGGGGACAGGAATATGAAGTATTGTACATTATTACAGTATTGCTTTAGGGTCATGTGAAAAAATGATTACCTTTTCTTAAAAATATGAAGGGGGAAAGTAGTATATTTGTTTCAAGATTCACTATGCAAACTATCCATACATTGCCATGTTTCAATGATATAGATTTACTACTGTAATTTTAGGATTTAAAGGAAAAGGATAAAGAAACTCTCTTGTCAGTCCTAGTATTTTATAAAACTTTCAAAACTACTTTATGTAGGGTTGTGGATTTTAGGCAAAGATGGCAAATGTATTTTAATTATTTGCCTTGTGAGTATAAACTTTGTAGGGATGGATACTTTTTAGTTTACTTGAAAATATAGTTATATCAACAAAATAATGAATCATCTCTCTAGATAAACATGAAGGAAGAAAACAAAAATTAGAAATATTTTAACCAAAGTTCTATGACATTTGCATTTAATGTCATGACTAAGAGGTCAACTAAGACAAATCTTTGAGTTAAAATGTCATCATTCATAGAATGTTCTTTTCTTTGTGCATTTCTAAATAGTGACTATTATTTCCTTAGCTTCTACTCTGTATTAGGACTCATAATCTTTAAAATTAATGGGATAGTGCATGAATAAATTATAACATGCTACCTTCATAAACAAATTGAGTATAGGTTTAATCATTAATTAAAAGAGACGATGAGGATAACTCTTTTTAAACTTTCCCTTTTAAAAAAAATTCTTAAAGAATTTATTTGATTGAATCTGGATATAAGTATGCCAACTCTCAGTGTAAAGACAGTCATCCATTGGGAAATAAGATCTCCTAGACTTTTGGATCTGCCTTTTCCTGGCCAGACAACACTGAGCAATGAAAAGTTATGAGTTTAAATCTTATTTCTTGCATTTATTCTGATCCTCAGTTTCTTCATCCACAATGTTGAAATTTGTCTTAGTATGCTCATGCTGCTATTAAAAAACACATAAGACTGGGTAATTTATAAAGAACAAGAATCTTATTTGTCATAGTTCTGGTAACTGAAAAGTCCAAGATCAAGGAGTTGGCAGATTTGATGTCTAGTAAGAGGGTGGCTTCTTACTGCACCCTCTGGGGGGAAAAGACCTGTGTCCTCACATGGCTGATTAGATGGAAGGGCAAAAAAGGGCTTAACTGGTTCCCTCCAACCCTTTTATAAGGCACTAAGACATTCATAAAGCAGAGTCTTCATGGCCTAATCAATTCCTAATGTCTCTAACTCTAAATAATGTAGCATTGGGGATTTAAGTTTCAACACAAATTTTGGAGGAGACACAAACATGTAAACTATAGTATAATTTAGGTCCAGTAAGACAGTGAACAGATACTGAGATGATAGAGGTTTACTGAGGTGGAGAGGTTGCTATTGGGAAGAGTGTCCATGACGAAGTGGCAGAAGTCAAGAGAAATGAGACTTCTATAGTGATTTTCAAACGGTGCCCACAACACACTGGTGTACCATAATAGGATCTTAGGTGTGCTGTGAAAATTTTAAAGGTAATTAATTAAATTATTTTTGAAAAAAGTTCAAAGCATGGTAAGGATATACTTTTTTTTTTTTTTTTACCTTTTTTTGATCAACATAATTTAAGTGTGCCTGAGAAGTTTAACTATAGGTTCAAGTGTGCTGTGAGATAAAAATATGATTGGAAAATGCTGTTCTATATAGTTGCAACAAAGGTTCAGTAAATCTCACAGGGATCCCTGAGCTGAATGACCCTTGAATTAGGGTATCTTGTAATGAGGCAAGTGATCCAGGTCTATGTAACTTCTAAGTAACAAGTCATTGGATACAGACTGATTTGAGAAAATGGTATCTTAAAGAAGATAGCTCTCCTTGGGCAAAAGAAATTCCCAAAACAACATAGTTTAAAAGCTGATCTTCCTCATAGCTGGCAAAAGAGTGCCCTGGTTTTGAGAGTAGGATCTGGGTGGTATACTGTAGAGTACTTGATAGATTTTTAAGAGAGTTAATTAAAAGACTTGCATATATGCCTATCATAAGCCTTGCACATTGCAGTTATTATATAAAGAATAGCTATTATTTGTTATAAAGATTCATATAGGGAGTCTTTGTAGGGATCCCATGGGATTACCTACAAATTATTTAACAATTATTAAATTCTATAAAATGTACAATTAAAATATAGGGTGGGTGTTTCTTCATGAGCTCTATAACTCCAAGAAAATTGTTTCTGTGCACCTAAAGAAACACTTCGAAAGAGCTGATGGATTATTTTGATCATTGTAATAATCCCTTACATTACATAGAGTCTATTAATTTCTGCCAATTGCTGTGTCATATAGACTATCCTACACAGAGGTTTAATTCAAAAGCTGAGTACAGACATGCATGATGCCCTGAGGTAAGTGTTTAGAAGAGACTTCCTAAAGCATTAAATTTTTTCATTGGCCAGTTAACTAGCTTTGAATTATTTTTAATGGATGAAACATTTTCGCAGCATTCTCTAGAGACTGCTATGATTTCAAATGGAGCATTTCCAATTAATCTAAGAAATACATTATACAAACACAAGTTAACAATCTCATGGCGATGGATAATAAAAATACTGCTGCAAAGTATTATAGCTTTACTCACAATTCAAAGAGCTATTGTAGACGTAAACAAATCCATCCCTACATTTCTACATTTTCTTTGTATGAGGTATTATTGCCCCACAATTAACCTCTATGAAATATGATTAAGCTTAGTCATCATGCAGCCTTTTTTTAAACCTTGCATTACTACAATCCATTAACTGTTTGGAGATTTACCAGTCATTTCAATGGCCCTAAGCTTGATTAGTATTGAGGTAGTAAAGGTAACTTTGGAGAAAGATATTACAACACTGGAAGCAAAATAAATATTTTAACATAGTGTTTGCTACTGATTATTTTTTACCCTTATATATCTCTCTATGTGAGATTTGTGAGTGTAAAAGCCTGGTACTCCTGATTCAGTAACTTCTCTTTAGTAACTTTTAAATAAATTTCTATTAGAAGAGAAGTTTACCTTAAAGAAAGGTTTTGATGATCTAACTGTATAATGCCAATGTCCATTTTCAAGGTATTTTTAGGTCTGTGCATCATTAATGAATGCTTATGGGAATTTTCTGTTCCTAATACCCTCCACTTAATTTTACTTTGCACTAAGTGTGGTAATGTGCACCAAATGCAGAGATAGCTGGAAAAACAACTATCGATATAGGTGAACCCACAAACAAAGATGAAAACATCAGATAGCAATCGGCTGCCAACAATTGTCTGTGCCAAAAAGCATCCCACATAGTAATAGGTCATCAAAGAATAATCTGAATATATTCCTTATTTTCTCTTTAGTAACTGAGCTATATGAGCTACTGAAATGCAATATGTCTTAGGCAATTTTTTTTTTCTTAAAGAAAATCTGGGTCCAGATACAAGTAGTGCTTTCTTGGGTTACGAAGATTATAGAAGGAGTTCTTTTTTTAACAAGGGTTACCCACACTTAGTTGGAACAATGTGGCTCCAGCGTTTGTAAGAAAGGAAGTGGCTGCACCTGAAGCAACTGCTGTGCTCTCAGACTGTTAAGCACAAGGGGAAACACAACCGTTCAGATGATTGTTCAGGAATGCTGTTAAGAAAGACAGGAAGTATTTCAGATTTCCAATGTTCTAAAAGAAAAGCTATTGTGCTTGAAGAAAATCGCTTGCTTGTGTTATTTCCTCTACCACAAAATAAATGGTATATGAGTTTCTAAATTCCCCTTTTTGTGGAGGAAATAAATGCCAAAGATGATTCCAAAAGAATGGATTCAGGGCAAGCTATTGTAAATGAATCAATGATTGGTTCATTTCGCTTTTGTTGAGAATCAACCCTATACTAACCTCTGCACATTCTAAGAATGTGATCACTTTTAGTGAATTTTAGATGTCCACCTAATATTAAGATGACACACTGAAACTCACAAATTGGGGGTTATTATATAATTTTTCTACCAATCAGGACAAACAAAAGAAGAACTTTTGTATTATAGAATTCTAGAGCACTGATCGTGGGATTCTGATTTTTTTTTTTTTTAACACAAATGCCTTGTATTCTTTTCCTATTTCAGCATTAGCACTAGTGTTAACATACACATGTAGACAGAGTTGGTTCTGAATACAGTTCTATTATGGGAGATATAAAAGTGAAATAAGGGATGCTTTATTTCTGGGAGTGTATGATCTACAACTTGATCAAATTGAATGTGACTGAAGAAGTTCAGTTTCCATTTGCTATAGTTTATTATTGTGGTCCTGCAAATAAAAAAAAAATAAGAAATACTGAACTCAAAAACTACCCCAAACCATGGCAAATCAGATAGATTAAATGTTAAGTGATAACCAATTTACCTCTCATCCAGCTATATCCTATGATAGGTGGAATTGTATTCAGCTGAACACTGATTTATTAAAAAACACAATGGTACAAAGACCTGTAAGAAACCTTGAGTGTTTTCTCAAGTAACTTGTTTTCCTAATATCACAAAACAACGGAACCATAAATGACTATTGTGTGGTAGATTATGATAAACTCAACTAAAGACTTAAAAGAAATAAACAGTATTAATAACTTAGGAACTCCAAATTTGGGATAATTATTGGAGAAATAGGCAGAGAGGACAAATAAAAGGAAAAACACACACAGGTGAGGGAGGAGAGCAGGGTGGTATAATCGGAGGAAAATGGTGACAGGGTGCGGTGGGTGTTCACCAGAGAGTAACTACAAGAATCCATCGTGATGTTCATCTCTATGGAGAAAGTGGAATCAGAGTTAAGACCCTAAGCTTCTGAACAGTAAGGTACAACTAAAACAAACAGACAGCCTTCAGAATGGAAGAAGATATTTGCATGCTACCAATCTGACAAAGGGCTAATAACTAGAATCTATAGAGTACTCAAATTAATCCAGAAAATAGTAAACAATCCCATTTATAAGTGGGGAAGAGACTTGAACAGAACTTTCTCTGAACGATGAATGGCCAACAAACACATGAAAAAATGCTCAACGTCTCCAATCAGAAACCACCCTAAGATTTCACCTAGCCCCAGTGAGAATGGACCACGTGACAGCAGATGCTGGTATAGATATGGGAGGAAAAAGAACACTTTTACACTACTGGTGGGATTGCAAACTAATTCAGCCTTGATGAAAAGTATGGAGGAGCCTCAATTATCTAAAAGTAAACCTTCCACTTTTTACTGCAATCACATTACTAGGTATCTACCCATAAAAAAAAAATCATTTTACCATAGGACATTTGCACTGTAATATTTAATTGCAGTTCAATTCACAATTGCCAAGATGTGGAATCAACCCAAGTGCCCATAAACACATGAATGTATTAATAAACTGTAGAATATTACACTATAGAATACTATTCAGCACTAAAAAACCCGACTTTACACATTTTGTATTTACCTGGATGGAGTTGAAGCATGTTCTTCTTAGTAAAGTATCACAAGAATGGAAAAGCAAGTATCTAATGAACTCAATACTAATATGAAACCAATAGATAAACAACTACATGCCCATACAAGAGAAAAATACAATTAAATTCAAACAAGGGGGAGAAGGGAAAGGGGGAAGGGGTTGGGGGAAGATGATTGGGAAGCTCTCACCTAAGGTGCACAATATAAAGAGATACAGCACACCCCCTGGGAGGAGGATTCAGCTATAACTTGAACTTACCTTAGAATTCAGAACAATATAACCTAATGATTTTTACCTTCATATTGATGTAACATAATAATAACAATAACAAGAAACTATGTTTTTTTTCTATTTTTTTTTTTTTTGCAGGTTTTGGCTGGGGCTGGGTTTGAACCCACCACCTCTGGCATATGGGGCCAGTGCCCTACTCCTTTAAGCCACAGGTGCTGCCCCTATTTTTTTTTTTAATTGTTGAGGATTCATTGAGAGTACAAAGAACCAGTTTACAAGATTGCATTTTTTAGGTAAAGTCCCTGTTACAGTTGTGTCCTGTCTCCAAGAGGTGTGTCACACCTCATGACCCCCACCACCCTCCTCCCTCCTTTCCTCTTTCTGCTCCCCCTTCCCCAACCCCTCACCATATACTAGGTCATCAATTGTCCTCATATCAGAGTTTAGTGCATTGGATTTTTGCTTCTTCATTCTCGTGGTGCTTTACTAAGAAGAATGTTCTTTTTATTTTTTATTGTGTTTTAGTTTTCTTGTAGTATTTTTGTCTGGCATTCATCTCAGCATAATGCTGGCCTTGAAGTGAACGTTATAAAGTTATTTCTTTCACTTCAATTTTTTAAATAAATTTGAAAGGGGTTTGTGTGACTTGTTTAATTTTTTTGGTAGAACTTATGATTTTAGACCAGCTCTGTCACTACCTGTCTGACCTTAGGCAGATTACTTGAGATAATGGTACATGAGCCTAATCTGAGAGAAAGAATGGCTGGACCTGCCCAGTGATCTCTAGGACCCTTTTCAGCCCTGAAACGCTTTGATCTTCTGGATATTGGCACATGCAGTTGTAAGGTTGGCATGTTTATGCCTAATGATAATACTAATTAGGAACATGGGCTTTTTAACATAGGTGACGTATGAAGAATTTGTGTCTGTATTTTGTGAGTTAAATGGAAGCATACTTGTGACATGCTAGAATTGTGAAAGATGGTACAGACATGGAGTCAGGAAATACAGGCAGGTTTGAAAGACTTTCTCTTATGCGTGTCCAGATCTATGTGATTGAGCGGAACCGGAAAACGTGTGATCCGAGTGATGACACAGGGAAATACAAATCACTTTTGATTGCAGTGTGTGGGGAAAGTGATAGAATTCAGGCAGAGCTCCTGGGGAAAGATTTTGTTACCAAAGTTTGAAAGAAAAATGGGAGGTCAGTAATTGAGGACGGGTGAGGAATTAGTTTATTGTGCTGTGCTATGTGAGTGGAGGGAAGTTTTATAACATTACAGATGATCAACGGGCAAGATTTTTCTTCCAACTGACCAGTGTGGTGTGGAGAAAGATGAAGAAGAGATAATTCATTGTATTTGAATAAGAGGTGGTCAAAGAAAGTGTTAGCTTATAAAGGGAGAGAGAAGACTGGGTAAAAAAAGTAACACACAACACTGTTTAGTATTTAATTATAAATTTAGTGACAAAAAACTGGTGCAGTGCTATATAATTTTAAGTCTTTAAGTTTTATTTTAGTTTTCATCACTTATTAACTTATGTCCTTTTATTAACCTATTTTTTATTAACTTATATTTATATTTTTATTTCAGTTTTATTTGTATTTTATTTTTTATTACTCTATTTTGAAAGTATACAATCTGAAAAAAGTACTCCCTTCAGTTAAGGAGAAATCCTGTGCTTGGTGAAACAAAGGATGGCTAATCATGAACATATTTTTAAAGAATTTCTCAGTTACTATTCTGGTAGATGTCTTAACAAGTGAGGTATCTAGATAAATGTAAAACTAATAGCAGTACCACTTCAAATCTTTGGTTTGTATGTAAATAATAAAAGATATTCATGATTGTGAATGAATTTGGGGGAATCAAGATTTTACCATGAATGTAAATGTACCATTTCAACAAATGATGGGAAACTTTATAGAAGAAAATCCATCACTATTTTGACTATTTGCATCACAATTTTCTTCAGTGAGGCTTAAATTATGTTCCATTTTAGAAACAAAAGAAAATGACATCAGGAAATCTTTTAATTCAAGAAGAAAGTCAACCTTCTAGTTTGACTCTAAGTTCCTGAAAATAATGGATCACAGCTTACAAATATATTTAAACCTAATATTGGCACACAAAAAAATATTTAATATATATATTTCTGGAATGTAACCAAATATACATATGCACGTATACATATACGTATATATAATGTCTGTGTAAAGATGTGCGCATATAGTTACACACAGAGTTTTTCATATCGGTCTAAAAAGTATATATTGTCTTTCATGCAAAATTCCTTTGGATTCACAACAAATCATAACCAGCCTAAGACACAGACTTCCAGAACTCCATAAACTTCAGGGCTATGTGACAGACAGACGTGCCCTGCCTGGGAGTGGGAAGCAGCATCCAGCTGCCTGAATAGAAGCAGCCAAACGCCTGCTGTCTCTGCTGGAAACCACCATTCTACAGCTCGGCCTGGCGGAAGCGTCTTTGATGGCAGCAGGTTCAGGATGTGAAAGATGGTCTGTGGAGGTGCAGAAATTCCAGTTGACCTTGACAGACTTAGAACGGACTGGCACACTCTTTAGAAAAGCCAGCAGAAGTCTCAGAGACAAGTGAGGGAAATTTTGTACTTATTTATAGCATTCAATTAAAAAGAATCTTAATTAAATTAAAAAAACTTTAATTTCACTTTAAAGGGATTCCTTTTCATGATTTATTTATATTTAAGAGTCGAATCTCAAAAGGTTACGTGGCCCAGGTTCTACTCCTCCCATCAGGTTTTATCTTTCCTTTTCTATAAATAAAAAAAAAAGTAATTTAGTAGTAATATTTCTTTTCCTTCCACTTACTTAATTGATAAGACATAAAATCTATGATGTGCTGGCATGATATATAATTCTGTCTATAGTTACATTCTGCTTCTAGTTTTTTAGGCAAATAACAAGTATATGATGGATTTAAATGACTTTTAGCATTTCTGAAAAAAATAACAAAACATGATGAATATTTCACCTTGGGTGACTATGTAACATAATCTTTGTGTCGCATTCCTAGCCTGTGTTGTTTCTGTCTCAAAAATAAAAATCAGAACCGTTCCTATGGAAGCAATCTAAACCTAAGTGATTCTGCAGCTGTCAAGAATTAAGGGATATTTATGCTTTTTAGTTTATTGATCAGCAGTTCATTTATTGAAGATAACATGAAATTTCATGTTTACTTCTACATCCTCTTTTCATTTCAGAGATTCGAGAAAATACATTATCTTAAAATATAAACTCTACAATTTGAAAGGAAATGTGGTGAATTAGAAATCATCTGACACTATCTTCTAATTTAGCTCCAAATCCTGCTCATGTTTTTCCAAGGTATATATTCATTTTATTTTCATCCTTAACTTTTGTTTACATATTTTTGGCTAAAAAAAGCAACATAAGATAAACTATACCAGGAAAGTTAGGCAAGATTCAAGTGGTAAGACTTCCTTGGCAGCGTGATGTGAAGCAGCCTTTAATTTGGCAGCTTGGGAATCTGGAAGCTGGAAAGCAAGAATGCTCTGTGCCCACTCTGACTGGGCTCCCTGGGCATCCCCCAAATACCCAGCAAGAGCACTGCCCATGCCTGGGTAAGATGGCATCACCGGCAGATGACTGCCCTGGCACACATCTGCAGCAGCTGGGGTCGTGCCACACCCTGGTCTGCTTTTCTACCCCCTCACTGGGTAGTGATTAGGCACTTTTGTGACCAGGTTCTTTTCCTGGTCTTCTGTCCAAATTTCCATGTGTAATCCATGGTCAATGTACTTTCATGGCTTTGAGTATTTTTTTTCCCTGTATATAACAATAATGAAAATAATTTTAAAAGTAAGTTCAATATCATATAACAGGAAATGATTTTCTTAATAAATGTAACTTTTCTACATTGAACACTGGTAAGTATTTTGACAAGTTCAGACTTTATGCTGTAAATTCTGGATTTTATAGCCAAGGTCAAATAGTCTTGAAAATGGGCAAGACAACTTGAACAGAGAGTTAGTCTGCCTCTCTGCCCTTCCATCCCCCTGGTAACTGCCATGCCTATGCTTTGATTTTTCTTTGATTATCACAAATTATGCTTAAAAATTCTTGTTGTAAAATAATAAAAAATAGAGATATACACTGAATAAATTCTAAAGTTCTTTCCCTTAAAATGTCCTCCTTTCTTCACTCAGTACAATCTCACTTTCTTCCACAGAGAAGGTGACTACTTTCCACTTAGGCGACTAATGTCATAGAATGCTTGTGAGGATAGTCTTGTTCCACATATGCATTATACAATCTTTGAAATATGATCAAGAAACTAGATTTTTAATTTTGTTTAATCTTAATTATTTTCAGTTTACATTTATATAGGTCATGTGACTAGTGTCTTCCATATTGAATAGCCCAGCTTTTTCATCTGACCCCAGAGTCCCTAGACTCATTTTCTTCTTTACCAGCTTATGCAAACTGGATCAGGTTTCTCTGTTACAAAGCCTTCAATAAATTCCTTTCACCAGGGAAATTGTATCATTCTAACATTATTTTCATGTATGTAAAACTCATTATGAGCTGGTCTTTGCCTACCTTCTTCTCCGACCATTCTTTACGTGTCATAGAATACAGACTTTCCCAAGCACCTGTGACCTCATAACGCTGTTGCCTCTTTCTAGGTCTCTGTTCCCTTATCCATGCATCTCACAAATTTCATCAAGTCTCACATAGTGTTTTTTAAAACCTTTTTCCCATAAAATAATTTCGTGGATCTGTATGTACTATTCTTCTTTGCATCCCTGCAAACTCAACACAGGACATTGGTCAATGCTACACAAATGCTAATTCCTGTCTCTTTCTCTCTAGACTGATAGAATGAAAGAAGGTTATTCCACCTGCCTATAAACATTCTATAATAACACTAACAGAGGACAAGAAATCCAAGATGAAATAATTTTGCGAAAATGTAAATGTTCGTAATTCTTTGAACTCTCAGAATAGTGCTTGGCACATATTGGGAGCACAGTAAATATATACAGAATGGGTAAATGATCAAAATGTATTTTCATTTCCATTTTGCTCATTCTTAAGTACCAAAAGTTTGGCAACCCCTTCCAGGTTAAAATAATTATGAATTCATAAAATATAAAATTAAAAACTACCATCCAACCTGACTAATTGATAGTTGCTGCTTTTCTCAGGAAAGGAAAGTGACTGCTTTAGAATAAAACACAGAAATAAGCAAACTTCAAGCATATTAGATATATGCTCTAGTAATATTTGTCTGATCATTTATCTCCCATATCTAGAATTTCATTGTTGCTAAATCTTCAAACAACCACTCTGTAATTTTTCACCACTCTCCCATTTTGGTATAATCAGCAAATGTAATTAAGCCTCATTTTCACCCATTAGTAAGTACTCATCCAAATGCTTTGTTTACCATTAAACTCAAGACCTTCCAATGTAAAAGTTCATTGCTGGGTGAGCTGATTGGAGCCTTGTCCAACGAACCCCATTAATATTCATTTGTGGTTAACTTTTACTTAATCTAAAAATCAGTTTCCTATATTTAGGATTATGTTCATATCCAAAGCAATTTGTATTAATTTTGGGGGTCAAATATCAGGGGACATTATGTCAAAACCATTACAGAAACCTTAATAGAAAACATGTATTATATTCTGTTTATATTCACGTTTTTCACTGGGGAAATGCTATTAAAGCAAAAGAAAATCTTTAAATACAGCTTGGTTGCATTACTGGTTTATTGCTCTTGCTTTTCTTGCCTACCCCCTAGATACTTGGACATGTCATCTCAATATTTTATTTGTTCTATTTTGAGTGAATAGCCATTTATATGAATAGGCATTTTACTTCTTGAAGGGAGCTGTAGTTTTTGTAAACAACTCAGTATTTTAGTAGGTAAGTTCTTCGGTTGTAAATCAAATAGTTGTGCTAACGTGGGTCTTATATAGTTGAGAATTCTGTATCAATTTTGTCAACAGTATCTAGTTTTTAAATTTTGAAAACCTGTCCATTTGTGTTTGTGTTTGTCCATTTGTGTTTTTCTCTCCTATTGAGCATAATGAGAAAACCTGAACACACTGCCTGAGATATTTAGAGAACAGAAGTTGAAAGCTTTTTATTTTTATGTTATTTTTATTTAGGGTATTGTTTTTACTAAAGCTGTTTATAACCTGACAACATACACTGCCATAGTTTTTATGCCTTGAAAATTTCCTGTTCTAGCATGTGCAAAAAGCATGTTCTTTTTCATCAGTGCTCCTATTCACTCCAGATGTTTCCGGAGGTGGACTCGGATCGGACTTCCTTGTGAAGCTTCCCTATTTTGCTTAGGCTTGTCATTTTGAAAAGCAACTCCAGACATTTTAATTATAACAGCATAATGCGATCTCATTCATTAGTGAAAATTAACATTCTTTCTCAGTACTCAATGCCGATGATTTTTTAATTATCTCAAATGTGTCTTGTACCCAGTGTTTCTCATTAGGTAAATTCGTACTTTGCTTATCATTGTTTTGCAGTTTATTCAGAGCCCACTATTGCTAAATACAGGACTGCTTTTAGTTTCTAAAAGCTTTTCTAAAAGTTTAGAATGGGTAAAAATCTTATTATTTGATAATTTTTTAGGATGTTCTAATATAAAAACCATTTATTCTGAATCTGGTAATGTAATTTTAATTTGTGGGGTGGATATTAGGGAATATTTCTCCTACTCCTGAATTTTCTCACATAGATTTAACATCCACCCCCCTAAAATCCTTATTGAGATTCAAAATTAGAGGAACTTAGGCTGTTTCATTTGACTCTCAGAGAAAGTATGAGACACAAATGTAGATCTGTTACATACTGATATTTCCCACACACTCTGTCCATGCACAGATAGGACAGAAAATCCACCTCCAAAATTCAGCCCTTGCACATGACCTTCAAATCTGAAAAGTTAAATGGAAATTGATTTCCAAAGGGGACATATGCTGTATAGAAAATTAAACACTACTTGTATTAAATGTACAAGAGTGTAAGAAAATAACTGATCATGGGGGTGAAGATTTATTTCAGGCAAAGTAATCAGAGAAGGCCCCTCTGAGGAGGAGACATTGGAGAAGGGTCCTTAGTTGAGAGGCAGCCATCAACTATCCGGCGGATAAACAGATCAGAAAGAGCGAAGTCCCCCAGCTCCAAGATGGAACGTGCTTGACAGGTTAGGAGGACAGTGTACAGACATGGGAGGATGGGCTGGAGGGACAGTGATGGTGTGGGGTAGGTAGGAAGGCATGGGCCTCCTAAACCAAGGTATATAATAGAGATTTCATCAGTGTGATTGACACCTTTGAGGGTTTTGAACAGGGAATTGATGTGGGTTCCTTTATACTATTTAATGAATATGACTCTAGTGACTATATGTAGAATAGACCATGGGCATCAAGGGAACCCATGAGCATAATGCACCCCCAAAATGGTGTATAAGGGTGATTAAAACAAATGTTTAACTTTTCACCCAACAATATGTCACAGACAATTTAAGTGTGCAGGTCAGGTTAGACTTGGTCAGTGTTACTCAACAGTGGTCCCAGTGACATTTTAGTCCAGAAAATTATCTGTTTTCTGTGTGTGCGTGTGTGTGTGTGGTGGAGGGGTCCCGTGTAGGGTGTTTGGCACTCCCTTTCCTTTACTCTCCAGATGCCTCTAGCATGTCCTTTCTAGTTGTGATGACCAAAAATGCCTCCAAACATGGCCAAAAGTCTTCAGTGGGGCAAAATCACCTCTGATAGAGAACTACTGGGCCAGACAATGTTTGGTAACACACCCTGCAAATTTGCACAGTACATATTTCTCACTCATGCAAAGTCTGCAATGAGTCCAACAATTCTCAAAGTTTTCTTTCTCCTAAGGTGTGGGATTCTAGTTGTTTCTGGCTTTCAGATGACTATGGCAGGGAAGAGAGAACAGATTTTAATGCTTTTGCCCCAATGTGACTCATGTCTTCTCTGCAGTAGTCTGTTGGCTCAAACTTAGAGGACAGCTTCTGCTAACCGAAAAGGGGCTGAGAAAAGTGGGAGAACTCACTGATGTTTGGTGGCCAACAAATGTCTCTGCTTCCCTTGTGAGTACCACATATTCCTGGTCTAGAGTAATTCTTAAATTCTGCTCAGTAGAATTCAAAACTCCCTTATACTTTAAGATTACTGAAATTAGGCTTGGAGAAGACAAAATATTTTTGCTTACTCTGGATTCTGAGGCTTTCAGACTCCATTCATCTGGAGATTTTTTTTTCTTTCCATCTTTCTTAGGTACATTTTAAGCAGATGTTAAGAGTTGTGCTCTCCTTGGCGGCTTCATAGATTTGTCAATCTAATTTCTTCCTATGGAGGACTATGGAACCAGGGATTGTATTAAGCTTTGCGATACAACAGACTTTTAAAGGACAAACATGATTTCCTCATCAGTATGACTTTCTAATAATCTCAAAGGCTTTCCATCTTTCAGATTACTTTCATTTCTATGTACCAGTCACATCAGCTATAGTTCTAAGCACAGTCCTTCCATCCGTTTTTGTTCTTTCTTATTTTGCCTTCAAAATTGAGATTATTTAGAACGGGAAATAGAACAGTCAAACCAGTTGAGTTTTTAATATCTATGTTTATTTGTATTATTTATAAAGTAGACACAGTGTGTCTGGGGTGTGAACGTGTTATTATTTAACTAATCTGTATCCTTGGACGATGTGAGGAAAGCCAGATAGAGTACACCTTACAGGTACCTGGATGTGTACTCTATCTTAGGAATCCCTAAAACAGGGGACCTCAAACCGTGGCCAGCAGGCCACATGCGGCCCTCCGAGGACGTTTATCCAGCCTGCCTGGTGTTTTTGCCTCTGCTGTCTGTCCTGTTTAGCAGCGGACTCATCCTGGGCCCCACAAAATCTGTTAGTGGAAAAACCATAGGTTGTATTCCCAAACAAAATGTGTGGATTCACTGGAAAAGTTGCAAAAGGAGTTCCAATTTAGATTTAAAGAGCTTCATCTCCATGAACAAGACATACAGCTTTTCCATAACCCATTTTCCATTGACATTGAAAATGTAGAGGTCAGTCCCTGAAGTCGCCCCCTGTACCGCCTTGGGCGGGTCTCCTGCAGGTGGGAGTCAGGTGCTGCAGGGTGCAGCAGGAGCAGCTGAGTGCTCTTGGGCCTCCAGCTTTCCAGCTCCTCCATGGGGCTGGCCTGTGGCGCCCGGATGCTCTAAGAACATTTCCACTGTTGTTTGGAGGACACAGGCAATGGGATTCAGAATTCCTGGAGAATTGCCTTTGTGAAAAGCTGGAAGTATTTCTTTAAATTCTGTCTCTTAGCCTCGGTGCCTGTGGCTCAACGGGCTAAGGCGCCAGCCAGGTACACCTGAGCTTGCAGGTTCGAATCCAGCCCGGGGCCCGCCAAACAACAATGACGGTTGCAACCAAAAAATGGCCGGGCGTTGTGGCGGGTGCCTGTAGTCCCAGCTACCTGGGGAGGCGGAGGCAGGAGACTCGCTTGAGCCCAAGAATTGGAGGTTGCTTTGAGCTGTGATGCCACAGCACTCTACTCAGGGTGACAGCTTGAGGCTCTGTCTCTAAAAAAAAAAAAAAAATTCCGTGTTTTAGTTTTTCAAAGAAACATCAAGAAACCATGAACAACATTAGTTAAGGAAGAGTTTGACTGCTACTTGCTTGATGAAGGTTTCACTGCCAAGGACATTCTGGATCAAAAATATCAATGAAGTTTCCTCTGCTGATGATAAGGATGCCTTCTATGTAGCAGACCTCAGAGATGTTCTGAAGAAACACCTAAGGAGGTTAAAAGCTCTTCCTCATGTCACTCCCTTTTATGCAGTCAAATGTAATGACAGTAGAGCCATTGTGAAGACCCTCGCTGCCATTGGGACAGGATTTGACTGTGCTAGCAAGACTGAAATATAATTGGTGCAAAGTCTCAGGGTGCCTCCAGAGAGGATTATCTATGCATATCCTTGTAAACAAGTGTCTCAAATTAAGTATGCTGCCACTAATGGGGTCCAGAGATTGACTTTTGACAGTGAAGTTTACTTTTGACAGTGAAGTTGAGTTGATGAAAGTTGCCAGAGCACAGCCAAAGGCCAAGTTGGTTTTGCGGATTGCCACTGATGATTTCAAAGCAGTCTGTCAACTCAGTGTTAAATTTGGTGCCACCCTCAAAACCAGCAGACTTCTTTTAGAATGGGCAAAAGAGCTATTGGTGTCACCTTCCACGTAGTAAGTGGCTGTACTGTTCCTGAGACCTTCGTGCAGGCGATCTCTGATGCCCTCTGTGTCTTTGACATGGGAGCTGAGGTTGGTTTCAGCATGTACCTCCTTGGTGTGGGTGGTGGCTTTCCTGAATCTGAGGATGTGAAGCTTAGATTTGAAGAGATCACTGGTGTAATCAACCCAGCATTGAACAAGTACTTCCATCAGACTCTGGAGTGAGAATCATAGCTGAGCATATTATGTTGCATCAGCCTTCACACTTGCAGTTAATATCATTGCCAAAAAAATTTATGTTAAAGGAACAGATAGGCTCTGATGATGAAGATGAGTCCAGTGTACAAACCTTTATGTATTACATCAGTGATGGAGTATATGGATCGTTTAATTGCATCCTTTATGATCATGCTCATGTAAAGCCTCTTCTGCAAAAGAGACCTAAACCAGATGAGAAGTTTTATTCATCCAGCATATGGGGACCAACATGAGATGGCCTTGACTGGATAGTTGAGCGCCGTGACCTGCCAGAAATGCATATGGGTGTCTTTGAAAATATGGATGCTTACACTGTAGCTGCTGCTTCTACTTTCAATGGATTCCAGAGGCCGACAATCTACTATGTGATGTCAGGACCGACGTGGCAACTTGTGCAGCAAATCCAGAACCCCAACTACCTACCCGAAGTAGAAGAGCAGGATGTTGGCACTCTGCCTGTGTCTTGTGCTTGGGAAAGTGGAATGAAACGTCACCCAGCACCTTGTGCTTCAGCTAGTATTAATGTGTAGATATCATTCTGTAGCTGTTAACTGCAAGTTTAGCTTGAATTAAGGGATTGGGGGGACCATTTAACTTAATTATTGCTAGTTTTGAAATTTCTTTCTAAGAGTAGGGTTAGCACAGATGCAGCAATAAGTAAGATTAGGAGATGGGGTCACACTTATCTGTGTTCCTATGGAAACTATTTGAATATTTGTTTTATATGGATTTTTATTCACTTTTCAGACATGCTTTGAAAAGCATTTGTATTTGTACAGTGGCAGAATGGGCCAAAAGCTTAGTGTTGTGACCTGTTTTAAGAATAAAGTATCTTGAAATAAAAAAAAAAGAAAGAGAGAAAATGTGGATATAATTTACCAAATGGGGGCTGACTGAACTGCAGAATTGTGACTCTCTGAAAGATGCATTCAAAAATGTGTCCTAATTTCTATGCGTTCTTCCTAATGTCTATGCATCTCTCCCCTCTGAGACACATCCTAATCTCAGGAACCATGCACTCAAAATGGCAGCCATCTTTGGTAGCACTTATGTCTGTGAACAGACTTTTTCCAAAATGAAACATCTGAAATCTCCAACCAAATCTAGACTAACTGATGCACACTTGCATCACTTGTTACAACTAGCAGTGACAAATACCGAATAGGACATTGACCATCTCATTAGTCAAAAGCAGGCCCATAGTTCCCATTGAAATACTGGTAAGTTTCTTGATTTAATTTTATTTGTTCTTCATTTTAAATATCGTATTTATTCCCATTTTATTTTTTTGCTTCAAAAATAAGATATGTGGAATGTGCATAGGAATTTGTTCATAGTTTTTTTTTTTTAAACTATAGTCCAGCCTGCCAACAGTCTGAGGGACACTGAACTGGCCCCCTGTTTAAAAAGTTTGAGGACCCCGGCCCTAAAATATGAATCTGAGACTTTATATAGAAGGAGACTATCTTCTCCTCCTGAGAAAGGAAACAAAAATTTTATTCCCTTATGTTAACAAATTCATACTGGAAGGACAAGGCAGATATGTTTGATCTTTGCTCTCTGGAACCTAAATAAACATCTGGAGAGATGAGAGTGGATAGGGAAGACCTGTTCATTTTCCAACCTCTGTAATGGCTCCACTGGCCATCCGTTGCATTCTCCTTTGAAAGATAACACATTCCTCCAAGAAGGTAATCTCTAGTCTCTCCATGATATATCATATTTATTCTGTTATATTTTTGCTTCCAAGACTTGTCCTTAACACAGGTTTTAATACAACGTGTTTCAAAAAATACTTTCTGACAGTATCCTTAATCTAATTTTGGCCCTGAAACTTTTCATTCTATGATATGTTTTACTGAATATTTTTCACTTAGAGTTCTTTTTTCAACTTAACCAAAATAATAGCTTTTATTGAAGGGACAATTCAGTTACAAATGTCAGAGCTATTTATATTTGCCAAGAAATAATAGGAGAAAAGCTTTGTAGAATTACGGTTTAAACTTGTAAAATGTTATTTCATTTTCACTGAATATTACACTATACTGGTGATATTAGTCTTAATAAATATACTCTAGTTATATTATTTACTATATTAATTTAATAGTCATGAGAAGTTTGGATTAATAAGCAAATCTAATATCTCTATATTTTCAGTTATAGATATTACTATTCCAAGGATATTTTGTATATATGCTTAATGAATATTATCTAATTTTTAAATTATTAAACTTTTTAAAAAGTAGTTTCATACTCCAGAATGATTGTCTATTAATAAAAAATATTCTATGATATTTTCTCTAAAATGCTCAGTATCATATCTGAAATAAGATTTATAACATAAAATTGTGTCTAGGAAAAAAAAACTATTTTTCCCCATAGTATCACATTTGAAAAGATTTCTCCTAAGTACGAATGCTTTGATATTTAATAAACATTTGTTGTTGAACGCTTCCAAATGTTTATAATATTTCACTCATATTTTAATTCTCTTTTGTGTTCATGACTATTTATATTTTGGGTCTCACATTTATAGCTATTGTGAACAAGAGGGGTTGAATTCTTCTGGGCCTGCAGGCTGCCTCTCCCTTGTCTGTCCACATCAAAGATAAACCTAACTTGGGACAGACTTTTCTGCTGTAGCCTAGACATCAGGACTCCAGGGACATGATCCCTCAAAGTCTTAAAGGTTTTAGTTTTGAACTGAGAGCTATGCCCTTGGCTTTCCTGGTTCTTTGACCTTCAGACTTGAATTGGGAAACACTGCCGCCTTCCCAGGGTCTCCAGCTTGCAGAAAGTGTGCCATGGGACTTCTCAGACACCATACCTGCACAGACTAATTTTCTTAATAAATCATTTCTCATATATTTACATACATATCCTATTCATTCTGTCTATCTGAAGAACCCTAACTAATGCAAATTTGGATTTGGAGAAGCTAAATATCATTCCTTCTTACCATATTACTTACAACACAGTGAAAAATACTTCTGAAATGTTCCCTCACAAAAAGGCAGTGTGTATACAAGGCTACTTAATAGTAAAAATACAAGTTAAAAGCTACCTATTATTAGTGCCACAAAAGCAGAAAAATCGTTTAATCACTACAGCTGAGAGTTTTATGTATTTTTTTCTTGCAAATTTGACTTCATAAAACTGCATTATTATACCATGACTTGGTGTTTAAGCATTATGTATGAATGTAAACACCTTGAAACTTACTAAGTGCAACGATATCTTTCTTTGCATTTTCAATTTGTGAAAGATTAAATTTCTCAAGAGTTCTTGGGCAACTGTATATATAGTGTTGACACATGATCATTTTTATAAATCTTGTCAACAGATTTAGTTTATCAATCGTGGTACTTCAGATGACCTCAGGTGCAAACACTTTTACCAGTCATACTGATCTGGGTGTATACACTCCACTTCTTGACCTATTTCTTTATGAACAAGGTTCATCTATTCATAACTGTTATATCTATGTGACTTTTGTCAGTATGCCTGAGTGCTCATGCTTGCAAAAATATGTGCTATTAAAAGTGGCCTATGAAGTGTCCTGTCATGTTCTAACAGTTCTTAAATAAATCCCTTCTTAAAAATGTAAAAAAAGAAGAAAAAAGAATACAAAACAAGAAAGAATAATCCTGACGTGTGAGGGGCCCTTTGGGAGATCATGTGGCACTCCCTGGTGTATGATCATGCTCTTTCCTGTGGTCACCTCTTCTCCATCATGCAGGGCTGGGTGCTCTCCAATTACTGGAGGAGAAACCTGAGTAATAGGTTTATTCAGTCCCTAGAATTGGCCCTGGACTATTTCGACAGGAAGTTATGAGGCCTGCAATATAAAAAGCATGTTTAGAAGAGAGACTTTGGGTGGATCCTTCTTTAGGGCCCTTGGAGGGATATGATTTAAAGGGGTTCAAAAGCAGTCTTTCAAATTTTGGTGGCTGAGAAAAGAGCACCAGTGTCATGGGTCTAAAGATGTTACTAGTATGAGTATTTTGATGAATAATGATGTGGAACTCTTCTCTGAAAACATTCCAACACTTATTATGCTTAATTTATTTCTGCCTTATGCATGTTTTCATATGTAAAGTGATATATGGCTTCACATAAAAGGTTTTATCACAATTAGTACCTTCATAGAATTTTCAGTATATTTGTAATGTTGATTTCTGATCCCCACATATATTATATTGATAGAGTTTATTCCCAGTAGGTGTTTGCTAATTTTTAGTGAGGTGGGATTTCAAATAGAAGATTTTCATCACTTTCATTACATTCTTAGGGCTCCACCCTTCTGCATTTTTATATTCTCTGATAATCACTGAAGGCTCACTTTTGAAGGGTTTCTCACATAGTAGATGTTTCTATAGAAAGAATTAATATAGGGACTTTGTTTAAAAAGATATTGGGGACTTTAACTCAACTACAAAAAGATGCTAAAATCCAACCTAGATAATAATTATAGGAAGAATTGCTCACTTCTGGGGCTAAGGAACCGTGGGAAGAGGTTAGTATCATAATAAGCTACAACCGTGAAGGAGGGACCTGAGGAGCTAGAACTGAAATTTTTAAAGAATAATTGCTGCCTGGCTGCTGTTGGTAGGCTATCAAATACAAATTCCTGAAACCTAAGGCTCAGACCTTTGAGAAGGAGACTGGCTGTTGCTCAGACCTTTGATGGGCTGTAATCAGGCTGGTCCTTGGAATGACTAAAATTGGTAGGAAATGGAAATTAATAATTGCATCTGGGATGAAAAACTATACTTGGACTGACGCTGACATCCAAGATTGATTACACACCTTTTCCATCCTCTTGCCTTAGCGTCTCTTCATAGTCTCCCCTTCGCTCTTTTTGGAATCTTAGCTTCATCACCACATACCATCAACATAAACCATTCTGCAAGATGTGTCTGATCAGTCTTTCATCTGCTCCTGAGGTATGATGATCAGTTTTGGGCTCAGATGTTGGAAGACTAAGCATGAGTAGTACTAATAAAAATAACAACCTTGATGAGGGAATGTTGATATTTTGACCCATACGGAGCAATCACTATGGACATTTTCATATGTCCATGATTCATTGAAAAGTATTGAATAGCTGAGGAAAGAGACTGACTGACAACAATAGAACATATCATCCTTTCCATAGGATTTTTGAAAGATGTTTTCTACAGTGTAGGATTTTAACAAACATTAACATAGGAAACAAAGATTTCATATCCTGTGCTGATTGCAAAGGTTCATTATTCTTCTATTCTCCAGACTTTCCCACCAATCTTCTAATCTGTCCTTTCCAAGTCACTAAAAATCTAGTCAAACTGTTAACTACTGCCCCTGCTTCAGGGCAGGTCCTCACTGTGGCCATCTCGCAGTTGTCTCCCAGACAAATTGGAAAAGTCAAATATCTTGTCCAAAAATCTTCTCTTGGTAGAATTTTTCTTGACCAGTGTGTTTCAAGGACATTTATGAATAAAACTATGATGCTACAAAGTTCCTACTGATTCAGTTACATGATATAAACCCATCTATAATAATCTGAGTTTCTTTTTCCTCCTCAGTCATTTGGTGGTGGCACTTTCATGAGGGGATATATGTAGCAAGAGAGAGAAGAGTAGATGTCATATGAACCTGAACCGCCTCTCGAATAATCTACACCAGCCTGCTGGCTGGCATGAGTCTAACCTCTTAAGTGTCATTTCTGCTTGATGATGAGCTTCCATTATACTTGCCTTATTTTACAATCTGGTATATTAGTTTATGCTCAGAGAGCATTGTTACTTGGTGTTATGGTGGGAAATGGAATAAGACCTCCTAGCAAGCAAAGGGATGTTTCTCTAACAGAAAAAAAAAAAAAAAAATTCTGTGTAAGAGGACTACAGCATAATGGTTTTGCTCCCAATGCCTATGAGTCTACATTGTATTTCTCCTACTGGAGATTTCACAAACTATGTATAATACCTCCATTTCCCCCCCAAACACTGTATGTGTTATTAGATGTGGTGTATCAGGCTGAAGTGGCAGAGTGACTTGCATTAAAGCCTGGCCCACCTGCAGGTCCCCCTCTCACTCAAAACTATTAACTTTAAGGGCTACTCTGTAAATTGGTCAGAATAGCATACTGCAGGGTGGTATATAGTCATTCTGTGCTATCTGTGGGGAATTGGTCTAAGACCACTGCAGATGTCAGAATTAATATTGATGCTCAAGTCCTTCATATAAGATGATGCAATATCTCTATATAATCTACACAAATCTTTCCCTAATCATCTCTAAATTACCTACCTATACAATGTAAATTTTATGTAAATACATATTGTACTATGTTTTTTATTTTTGTATTATTTTTCTCAATTTTTTTTTGATATGCTATTGGTTAAATCCAAAAATATGAACTAGTTAATGCAAAGGCCTGACCCTGCATTGTTTCAAGAATCCCAAGAGATCTCCAAGCACTATGCATCTTCTTTAATGGTAAAGGAGAAAGTGTAGCTATTTGTCTTTCACTTTAGGGGAACTGGCCTAATAACTAGCTTTCAGAAACATCATGGAAGTAAAACATCAATGAAGTAGTTAGTCTCTGAATTTTCATAGGATTTGTTTTTTACCATTTTCTGGTGGATGTGGATCTTATTAAATCATCTAAATAATTCTTGCTTCCTGCTCACTGGGTTAAATTTTCATGATATCATCAACATACAGAAAAGTAATGTGGTATTCTGTATGATTTAATGATGTTCTAAATCTAGAAAAACTCGAGTCACATAGAGAACAGGAATTAATTTGTAAGCAGACCTCTCTTCATTTTTTTTTTTTTTTTTTTGGCAATTGTTGAAGAAGAAAAGGCAATCACCAAACCAATGGATGTATTCCAAACAGCAAGGTCTTTGATAATTTGTTCTAATAGGAGAATGAGTCTGGAACAGTAGCTATAATTGGTGGAATCACCTGATTTAACTTATGGCAGTACACAGTTATTGCCAAGATCCATCTACTCTCTTCTGGTGACAGATCCCTACAAATTCCCCAGGATAGAAGTATAGCTATGGTTTATTGTTAATAGTATGATAGGGGAGAGAAAATTCTAGGGGAATTCCATTTGGTTCCTTTTCATAACAGTCTTTAATCTGTGAGGGGGGCCAATGCGTGGAACTCTGTCTGTTGCTGAGTACATCTATTTAATGTACGCAACCAATAAATGGGAATAGATTGTTAAGGTGGACCCTCAGAGAAGAAGCCTACCAGGGTTAAGATGAACTTCTTAGAAGATACTTTGCTACTGCTAATACTTCATGAGCTTGGAGAAAGTGACTCCGGAACTTAGAGTTCAGCTTTTGAGGACAGACTGTTCCTAGATGGGTTCTGCTGGAAAGCATTTGAGAGGGTACAATGAAGCTGGTTCCTAAAGACTGAAAGAAATTGGAGACTGGCAATAACTGGTGAGATATTGCTGAGACAATGCTGCCAGGAATGGCAAGTATATGGAAAGCAGCAGATCTCTTTTCACTTCTCTCTTAACTCCTCTATGTCCCATTTATCAGAAGCTAATGAAACCCAACTGTCATATCAATGTACTTTGTAGCATCCCAGCTCCAGGATCAGAGAGAATAGCAGACAAGGGTCAGTGTGGGGGCTTAGCGACAATAGCTAAATCACCAGAGCCTCCACTTGGAACATATTTATAAGTATTTCTTCCAGTATGCATTTTCTCATTTTTAGAATCTATTGCTAATTTCCTAGGTCATTGGAACTTTGGTGCTTTGAAAGGCTTTAGGTTTTTAAAACATTTATTCTGAACTATATTTTATATCCTTCATATAGGAGTCATATCTAGTGGGTACATTTTTCAAAGAAGAGGTTTTATACCCAGATTAGGTATGATTTTACTTTTCAAACACATCTCTATTAGCATTATGCTGCTAATAAATATATCAAAATGTTTCTACTGATGAACACGCGGAAACTTGCCATCTGTAGCATCTATCACCAAATCATTAACTCTCTCAACTCTCTCAACATTTTCTAAGTCTGACCTGGAAATACTCTCTTTACTGCCTTGAGACTTTTTTTTCCTTGTTCCAATGAGAGTGTCACTTTAATACCATGCTAACCCTCTGAGATTAGTTTTGTCTAAATCTTCATCATCACATCCTTGACAAGTTCCTTTGAACAGGATGTAGGAACTGCAACTGCCTGAAATCTGTAGTCACATTCTTGAGTGTCACCGATCACTGTGATGTGTTCATTTGCTACCGCTCTTGAGAAATGGCAAAGAGTAGTGGAGGTACAGCTGCAGGGGCACAGCCTTCCTTTCTAGCTTCACGCAGGATCCAAGTCATTGCACCAGTCAAAGTCACCTTTAATTTTATTTTCATCTATTTAGAGTCTAGAAGAAATGTCTTTTCTAATTTTCAAAGGCTTTGGATTATTTTTAATTTCTTTTTGTAAATTTACTAACTCTGTGTTGAGCTCATTGCCTTTTTGTTGTGTCTTACCATGCACCATCAGTTAGCAATTAACCCTCACTGTTGAGTTCATTTAGTCATAATTGTGAACCCAAAACTACAACATTTTTAGATATATCATCTCTTTCAACTTATCAAGGCTTCAATTTAATCAAAGGTTTTGCTACTGCATGACATGAATTTACATCTCATTACTCTCTGGAAGTAGTTTTCTTACTAACTTCCACCTGACAACCAACTCAATGCAACATATTTTGTCTTTTTCATACAACAGTATCTCACTTTTGCTATAAAGGTTTTAATCAGTCAGGTTAAACTAGTCCTTGTGATGGTAATCAATAAATTCTCAAATCTCATTAACTACACATTAAAGTTCATTTCTTGATTTTACCGAGTCTGTGGTGGATCTAGTAGCTCTCTTCCAAATAGTGACCCAGTGCTTCAGAAAACACTTGACTTGCTCTTTGGAACATGTGGTTTCTAGGTCAAGGACAGAGGACGATGTAGAGTCATATACTGACTCTTGAACCCTTCAAAACAAAATTGTTGATCATCACTTTTTTTAACCACTCATGATCCACAACTAGTTGTATGATCTGACTTATTAGAGTGTTGAGCAATGTGAAGGAATACATAGATACATGAATGCAGTAAATGCAGAGGAGTTCATGAAATGTGATATTCATGATCATGTTTAAATGTAGTTTAGATGACCCCGTACAAATACATTCCTAATTGATAAGAAATTTAGGTTGTTTCCAAATTTCTGCTATTAAAACTACTTCTGTGAAGATCGTTGATAAAAATTCTTCATGTAATTATTGATATATCTCCTCAAGATGTATCTACCTAGTAATGGAACATACTGGCACTCTGTGAGATAGTCTTCATGACATGTATCATGCTGAGTCTTTCATACTTGCTAATTTTTGATCTTTTCATACTTGCTAATGTGGAAGGTAAAACAATTTTTCATCTACATTTCTTTAATTACTAGTGAGCATAAATATATTGTGCTGATTCGCCTTTTTTAAATTTCTGTTCATTTCCTTTGTTCAAGTTTCTGTTTTTAAATGAGAATCTTTGTTAGATTTTGCAATTGGTTCATACGCTTACCCCCTGATGCCACAATGAAAGATTCATCCCTTGCAGTCATAATCTTTTGTTCTTTGTGCTCTTCTTTTATGTGCATTTGGAGACATTGGTTCTGCCACTGATCATTAGAATTCTGTCTTAGCTTCACTCTGCCTCCCTGTCCCAGATGAAGCGAAGAAAAAAAATATCTCACAGGTTGTCCATGGTATTAAAGACTAGTACAGTCATAATTGATTACTGTATAAAATAGTCCTATGTACCATAAGGTATGTAGGAGTAATATGTAGGTTTTCCTTTGTTTGTTTTTAATTTTCTAAGTCAAACTTCAGATATTTTTAGGACATACCATCCATCTCTAATACTAGAATAAAACCAGGCTATTTCAATTGTTGATATGTATCTTTTTATGACAATATTTCATTTATATTAAAGAGTCTTTAGGCCTCTAAAAATGTATTTAGTACAAATAAGAACCTATTTTGTCATTTTTTGATGTAGTATCCATATTTAATGTTTACCTATTTTTTTTTTTTTTGAGACAGAGCCTCAAGCTGTCACCCTGGATAGAGTGCTGTGGCATCACAGCTCACAGCAACCTCCAATTCCTGGGCTCCAGCGAGTCTTTTGCCTCTGCCTCCCAAGTAGCTGGAACTACAGGCGCCCGCCACAACATCCGGCCATTTTTTTGGTTGTAGCCGTCATTGTTGTTTTTGGCAGGCCTGGGCTGGATTCGAACCTGCCAGCTCAGGTGTACATGGCTGACACCTTAGCCTGTTGAGCCACAGGCACCGAGCCTAATGTTTACCTATTAACATGAAAAGTAACATCTTTGATTTAAGAATATTTTCTTACTTAAAAAATAATAACTCTGTATTCCCTGCTGTAGATAGTTTTTATGTTTTCAAAATACAACTTTAAATTCATCAGATAAGTTTATTGAAAGAGCATGGGAGGTACACCACACTATAATATGAAAGAGGCATTGAAGAGATGACTTGAAATTTAGTGAGAATATTGTGTCAGAGTTTTGATAGCGAACTCTAGGAATAACTCTGGTCAATTTTATTCAAAATTATGAGAATTCCTGCTCACTGATGAAGTGAGATGTAAGAATAATGTCTGATATTTGATGCCAATCAGACACACGTAGATCTCCGGCCATCCTTCTGTTTCTAAAAGAACTCACTATGTTTCTGTAACTCCAGGGATGTTCTCCTGTGAATTCCAGTTCACTTTAATGTATGTGTCCTGCTGAGAAGAAAATTTGTTTAAGATTTTATTGCAGCTTCACATACATTTATTTCTATTATTTAAAAACTATATGTATTTATTTTTTGTGGCACAGCCAAAGAAGAAATGTAAAATTCCATGTAGTTTCCCATGATATATTATATTTTGACTGGTATAAAGGTCTATATAATTCTAATGTAAATCCCCCAAGATATTTTATTTTAGTAGACACAGATTTTGTACATATCATTTAGGTACCTCAATTTCAAATTTTACCAAATAGATAATATCATCCATTTACTTTTCTTCCATAGTTAATAAAAAAAAGTCCATAATGCTTCTATGAAATGTTTTTTGTTATAGTATAAGTTTATTGTTCTTATATATTACACTTAATTTTGCCAGACATAATTTTGATAAACTTATGTGTGAATTTAAACACATGTTGAGCTATCATATAACATTATTTTTACCCTAGCATGACAAAGTGAGCAGTTTTATGTTTAGGGAAAACGACATTTTTATGTTGTCTTCTGTAAAACACATATTGGTGGCCTTGGGAACTGCAACTAAGTCACTGTGATAAAAATCAAATGATTATTTCAGACTAGAGGATAAAGTACAAGTTATATGTATGTGTGTGAGTGTTGATATGTGATTATATGATCTTTCAGATCCTTTCAAGTGGCAAAATTGCATGAGTTCATGTTTCCATGATACTGTAGTTTTCATAGTTCAGTCTTCCTATTGTCAGGCCAAATCATCTCTGGGCTCCATGTACCAATGATCAGTCATGGAAAACCACCTTTTAAACATTGTGGCTGATTAATTTGAAATCTCTATAGATCCTACTTATCAAGCCTTTGTCAGATGTATACTATGCAAATATCTTTTACCATTCTGAAGGTTGTCTATTTGCTTTGATTGTTGTATCCTTGGTTGTGCAGAAACTTTTCAGTTTAATTAAGTCAAATTTGTGTTAATTTTTGTTGTTGTTGCATTGTGATGGAAGTCTTCTTCATAAAATCTTTCACCAAAACAACATCTTCAAGAGTTTTTTCTGCACTTTCTCCTAGGATTTTAATCATTTCCTGTCTTAGATTTAAATCTTTTATCCATCTTGAATTAATTTTTCTAAGTGACAAAATGTACTGGTCAAGTTTTAGTCTTTTACATGTGGTTATCCAGTTATTCAGTTCTCCCAGTTTCCTTAGAATCAGAGGCTAGAACAAACTCACCAAGCTTACCTTTGTACTCTATCCTCTTTCTTATAAGAGATGTGTTATTCTTAGGAAAGATACATAGGGAGAAGACATCATAACTGGGTACAATATACGAGATGAACTAAAGAAATGTGTTTACTTAAGTCCAGATTTATAAGGCACAATATATTTGACATGTTTCGAACTTCTGAAGGATTACACATAATTTAAAAAAGAGTATTATGAGTAAGGAGACAAGAAGGGATCTGGAGGGAGTGTGGCCCTCATCTCTCTCCAGTGTAAATTATAATCCACCAGAGCTAGCTGGCAGCTGGGCCCAGCAGGTATATAAGAGCAATGCACCGTTTGGCTTTTAGAAGGGGTAGGACTAGGGCTCAGAATGTTGTTCTCTTCTGGGATTTACTAAACTCTAGGAGTAATAGAGGAAAGTTCTGAGGCAATGGTCAGAATTCTGTGGTTCCTGGAAAGAACCGTCCTGTGGAGATACACTGAAACCTAAGAGTGAGTGCAGCACTATCTTTCATGAGTGCTCTTGGGAAGAGGACCTGCTAATCTCCTTAGACCTTACAAATTTAGAATAGAAAAACTGTTGGCTTTAACCCATCTCTTCTTGAGGTATGCAGACCACAGCTTTATAGCTGAAGAAAGAGGAGGTAAGCAGCTCATTTCTGGTTTCACTATAAGAAGACGACATTTTACCAGCATTGAGATTACCAGCTTCTACAGACAGAGATCAGGAGATCAAAGGAGGAAAAAGAGGAGAGAAGTCAGAGAATGAACTTTCATTATTTTTGTTTCCTTGGCTTGCAGATAAGAGGAATACTGAATGGACTAAATTCCTACAATGTAAAACATTGCAGCGACTTGACCTGCAATGGTGACTAGAACCACGTTGTATACAAAGTCAAAGTATTCAGAAAAGCTGGCTCCTATTAAAGTAGAAACCATGGAAGAGACAATAAAAACTTTAACACAAAATAATGAGGCACAGGCCAGCATAAGATGGTGTGAAAGGACTAAATGAGATGATGGAATATTTATGTGTGAAAGGATGGACAGTTTGGGATGTTTGTGTGAAATAATTCAGTTGAGTTACGAGCTAGTAGATGGACACATAGATGACACAAAATTGCCCATTTGCTGGAAGTGGCTTAAGTTAGGGATGATATATGGGAAGAGGGGTATGTAATCATAGGATTCCTTCAACATGTGTATAAATTTGAAAATTCTCATAATAATACACTTAATAATTATCTTAAGGGATAGAATGAATACTATTGAGAACCAGTTTAATGACCTTGGCTATCAAGTAGAAGAAATATCTAAAATTTCAGAGCAGCAAACAAAGACATTGATATCAGGAAGAAAAGATTGGAGACTTGGGACAGTGCTGGATAACGGACATTTAGAAGGAGAATAACGAATACATGAAGGACTGTAAAAATTAATGACAAAGGAAAATTTCCCTGGTTTGAAGAATTATTTTAGTTTGTTAATTAAAAGTATTTACTGGCTTCCAGGAAGAATTTCTGTAAAAGGAAGTATTTATCGTGCAGTTTCTGATTCAGACAACAGAGAATTCTTACATGTTTCTGAAACAAAGAAAAAAGTGAAATTTTATTGGACTTCTTATCTTTAATATTAGAAGGTAAAAGCATACTGTAACAGCTTCTGCTAACTACTCAAAGAAAAGAGCTGCAACTCAAGAATCTTACATGCACGTGAGATGTCATTCACCTGTCAGGGTAAAAGAAAGGTTAGTTAAGAAGTAAAAACTCAGAGAATATACAACCCACATAGCCCATCTGAAAATACTTGAGCAAGGATTCCAACCAAGTGATGAATGAGTCACAACACAGGCCTCAGAAGAAAGGAAGACAAAGCAGGAAGGGAAAGTAAGTGAGGACTCTGAAAGTCGAAGGGGCATGGTGCAAAGGAAAGCTAATAAGAGTTTTCAATGGAAAGGGTTGAACCACTTCAGCAATCTAAGCAGTTGGGGTGAGGAATGGAGCAGGAGAAACAAGAGCCCACAAAGTTCTCTTTGACAATTGGTTGTGGTACAGTGAGGAAGTATGGACATTCCACGTCTTATCAACATCAATAGGGTGGGAGAAGAAAATTGGGAATTGAGCCCTGAAGTAAGGAAAAAGAATTGACGTCTTATTTTCACAGAAGAGGAGAGAAATAGAAAAAGTAGATAAATAAACTGGGCATGGTGTCTCATGCTTATAATCCCCAGCACTTTGGAAGGCTGAGGCTTGAGGATAGCTTGAGTTCATGAGTTGGTGATCAGCCTAGGCAATATACAACAAGACCCCATCTCTAAAAAAGAAAACAACAAAATTTTAAAAATGAGCCATGTGCTGTGGCATGTGACTATAGTCTCCACTACTCTGGAGTCTGAGACAGGAGGATCACTCAAGCATAGGAATTCAGAGTTACAGTCAGCTATCCTCATGCTATTGCACTCCAGCCTGGGTGACTTCTTAAAAAAATAAAAAAAGAAAAAGAAGGAAGGAAGGAAAGGAGGAAGGAAGGAATGGAGGGAAGGAGAGAGGGAGGAAGGAAGCAAGAAAGGAGGGAAGAAAGGAAGGAAGGAAAGAAAAAATAGGAAAAAAATCTCACATACAGTAGATATGTATTCCTTAAAGAGTTCTCAGAAAAGATAATTATTCTGAAAAATTATTAATCTCTGGATTAACAAGAGGCAAAGGAGGATGTGTAATAATTCTATGAAACCATTTAATAACTATTAAAAAAGGAAAATCTAAAAACCCAATAAAATAAATGAATAATAAACATAAAGCAAGATGAGTAAATAAAATTAAACTATTTGGTTTACTAATTGTCAGTGATCTAAATTTTTCTACTAAAACACAGAGACAGTGAGATTGGTTAGGAATTATTCATTGAATGAACACATTTAGAACAAAGTCATAAGCAAAGTATGAAGATAAAGGAATGAAAAACAGGAAAACACAAATATTTTGAAAAAGAGAAACAAAAGTAATATCAATAATTACTAGTTTCATTTTAAGGGCAAAAGCACTGACAGTATACAAGGGACATTTTGTATTGACAAAAGAACTAGACACTATCCTCATACCTTTAGAAAATAGAACAACTAAATTTGTACAATAAAAATAACTTAAAATTGCAAAGTAAATTGAATAGTGTTGCTAATATAGGAAGAGAGACAGAAAAACTTTTTCATAATTATTAAATTCTAGATAAAAAACTGACTAAATACTATCAATAAACAAGCAATTATATAGTAATCATATAGATTGTATGAGAGAGCAAATTGACAGGAGAGATTTGCATAATATAGGAAGAATATTAACCTTTTCATATATTCATAGAAATTTTAAAAAAATCATGTGATTGGTTACAAAATAAACAATGAACTCTAAAATGTATAAAGCGTACAAGTAGTATTCCATAATTGTAAAGAATGAAATAATATATTATGTATCAAGAACTAATAGTCTGTCTCATTTGAATCGAGCAAAGAGGGAATAAAAAATTAAATTTGAGAACAAATATGAACTATTTGGGGAAAAATATACTTTTTACATTCACAACTTTGGGCAGAGCTATAAGTTAATTTCACTAATCAGAATTTATAGTTTTGAATTTATTTATTTTCCAAACATAAGTTTATTAAGCACCTCTGGCATGTCAGGCACCTTTCTGTATATCACAGATACAGCAATGAATAAGATCTCTGTCCTCCTTATTCTTTCCTTTCACTAAGGAAGAAAGGTAATGAAATGATCAGAAAATAAACACGTTTACAAAATAAAAAGGAGGCCAAGGAAGGCTATAGAGCAGAGAAGACGTGCCTTTGGCAGGCATTATTAAAGAATAATAGAGATCAGTAAAGGGCCGCTGGCCTCATTTTGAGAAATTAACCAAAGGAACAGCAAGTATATAGAAAGCAAGTGGGAAAATAAATCAGCCAAAATTAATTAAAAGGACAAAAATGCCAATAGAAAAATGTAATGAGACCAGGATGAAAAAAGATACTAAATTATACATACCCATTTTAACTCTAGGGCAGAGGGCATATAGTAGTGGTGGGAAATTCAAATACGCATGTAGATATAGTGTTAATATTTCCAGTAACAAGAGTAGTGTGTATGAACATGTGTGTACATGAGAGCACCCACATGTAAAACTGAACAAAGATTTCCACATTAATTGATCATATGTTCAGTCATTAGACCAGAGACTCTTTTTTCTCTTTAGTGAGGAAATGATATTTTCAGAAATCCTGATGGTAATAATAACAGTAATAATAGTCATGAATAAACCACTCTGTCGATGCAGTGTTTTACTTACATTTACTATTTTTTTTTTTTGAGCTTCCATTTTACAAATGAGCAAATTGGGGCTCAGAGAGTTAACTTTTGGAGCCAATTTTATCTATGGGCTAGTACTAAAAATTGTACTTACTATTGCCATTAGTATTAGTCATACTGTGCTAGATTAGGCTTCCTTAATAAATTAACTCCGCTTTTCAAAGATGTAACTTAGGTAAGGTGGAACTACCTCCTGTGCACGCTTACACCCATTGTGAGGTGGTTGGAGGCTCTGCACCATGCATAGAGCTACTTTTGCTAATGGGGACTTTGGTATCGTGGCCTCGTCACTGGCTGAAGGAGAAGCACGCACAAAGCTTTAGCTCTTAAAACCATCAGCCCACTGGCCACAACTGACCACCTTGATTTACTCGAGTTCAAGGGGACTTGGGAGTAGAGTTTCCAGAAGATGCATAGAACCATGTATTACTGAGTGCTAATAATGTACGTCTTGGTATTTCACAAAACTTTATTTATAAAGCAAATTGTGCTGAGGTTATCACATGGGAACTCAGTCAATAAAAGGAGTATATTATCACAATAATAAATAATAACCTCTTGGAATTAGAATTACTTAACTCCACAGAACCAAAAGGCATGCATATGAATATGTGGTAGCAATCATAAAAATCATCAGAAATTAGGGAAGTGAATCTACAGAATAGTATGTACATTTTAAAAAATGGAAATTGTGAAGATGGAAAAGTATACCATGTTTTCTGCTTAGTGATAGTAGGTAAAATTATTTTTCTCAAAAATGTGGACATTTGCACAGGTGTATGCAGGATAACACATTTCTGGTACAACAAAATTATAGAATGATTCTCTTTGCTCACTTGTGAAGGGCTGGAATCAACCTTGGCTGCCTTCTACTATGGCACACGGGAGAAAGGTAAAATGTTCAGCACAACGAAGCAAGTCTGTTAGACAAGGTATGTAAGGGATATTTTAAAATAGTGATACCAAAGGATATTAGACACTAAGAGTCACTGGCATTGCAAGCAAGTGTGAAAGGTTTTTCCAGAACTTTTTTCACAAAGGCTAGAGGACAGATTAGGTACTACCCTAGAAGAGGCAGTTCTTTCTAGAAATTAGGAGAAACAAAAAATAATGCCACAGGAGAGAATTAAGCATAATATTTACTGTGCTATATGTAAAAGAATAAGTCCTGAGACAAGAAAAAAAGCAAGAGCAACCAGCAGCTTTTTGTTTGTTTTATTATTATTTTTAATATAGAGCCCCTGGCCGCCACATGAGGAGTCTAATTATTACCAGCAAAGCCAAATACCTCCCAAACTGTTCTAGGAAACTACAACTAGTTTTCTTGTTCTTCTTTCTGTCCTTTGTCTCTCTCAAGCTCCTAATTACCTTGGAAATATCTTTGGTTATTGTTGAAGATCAAAAGAAAAGCTACTTTCCAAACACCCTCCCCCCAACAAAGTAGAGACAGGCTGGACGTCCAGGGGTTATAGGCACTGAGGCTGCCTGCCACGTCCCTGGCTGGATGCACTGATACAGCACCAAACCACTTAATTGTAATGAGTAGTTACCATGTTCCCTGGGATGATTCTAAGAATTTCCCATATGTGGTCTGATTTAATCCTCATGCTACAGGAAGTCCTATATCCTGTATATATGATGGAACATAATTGTAACTTAAAAGATAACACATTCTGTGACAAGAAACACAGTTTGGCTTGATTGATGTAGAATTGCTTTTAGGGTGTGATGCTTTTTTTTCTTTTAATATTAGGGAGAAAGTAAGATAGTGACTGCTTAAGTTCAAATTCTCCCTGCTGATTTTGAAATAGGAGAAAGTGTTCTGCTAAATGAAACATTTTAAAAGAAAAAGCCAAGCTCTGAAAAGAACATTATAAGGATAGTTAATCCTGAGGGCTGAAAATTGTAAGAAGGTAGAAAATTATTGCCTAGGAAAATTGAAAGCACCCCTCAACTCTTAAATGAGAAAATGCCATTTTCGAAGAGAGAGTTATTAAAATATATTTATAAGGTAACAATAATAAATTAATAGCTGCTATTTACTTAGTAACTACTGTGTCCCTGTTATTGCTCTACCATTTTTATATGGGCTATTTTATTTAATCTTCACAATACTCCTGTGAGGCAGGCACTTTTAGAGGGACTTCAATAAAGCGAAGATTTCAAGCATGCTGCCTTATGCTGTGATCTGTGAGGAAGGGTAAAAGAAATTTTGGGTTGAGAGGGACAGTCTCAACCTAAACGAAGAATTCAGAGAAGAGATGACACTGTGACATTTACTATCTGACTGTGGTACTTCAAAAGGCTTTTAAAGGCTTTTAAAGCCAACTCTCTAAGATCATGGAGAAAATGTGTAAATTATAGCTATGGGAAAATTTCTTTGATTTTATAGAGAAAAAAAGAATAACAAATAGACAGCTAATACTTTCAAGACATAAACTCTTTCCAGTAGTAAAAACATATAAACCTATGAATGTGCAATGATCTCTATAGAAGAGTCACAAAAGTAAAACACATTCTATAATAAAGATGAAATAGATTATGGCAAAGCAATAAAAAGAGTTCCATATTGCATTAATTAGAAACTACTCTGCAATATCTGAAGGATTTGTATTGATCTTTGTTCAGAGAACCATTGTTATATATTATAATATGTCTAGATAAATTTAATAATAACTTGTGGGAATCAAATTAATGATGGATGTGAGAGAAATTTGAAGGGACAGCAAAACGCTAAACAGACATAAAGCAATTGATTTTAATCTTCCTTTTTAGTGAAATCAGTCATTTGAACATATATTGTGACAGTTTTCTTTTTTGAATCAGCTCTCAGCTACATCTAAAGGAACCAAGAGTTGCAGAGTGGGGTGCAAATTTTTGCATGTGTTTGTGTGTGTATGTGTGTGAGAATGCAATGGGAGATTAGGGTCTGGGGTCAAACTCCACTAACAGTTTTAGAAACTTGGTAATGACTCACCCTTGATGAACCTTGTTGCAATTATAAAATGCAGATAGGAGCAGAATTTATGTGTAGTGATTGTTTTGAAGATTACAGGAGATTATCTTTAAGAAGCATTAATCAGAGTGCCCAGTTGGAGCCTCAATTAATTCACATACCACACATACTCTTGTATCATATTATCATATTGTAGTTTTATAAATTTGTATTCATTGATGACACATACATTTCAACAAATATGTGCAGAAAGTAATATGTGCAGAAACACAGGTTCCAGCTCAAAAACCATTCACTGGGTATTTCTGGGTGTACGTTCTTACCATGTTTTTGAGTTTTGGCTGAGTTTAAGAATTCACAGTGCTGTAATAAACAAAACTAATATTTGATAAATGTCAAACCCGGGAGAGATTACATAGTTAGAGCATTCTTTTCTTTTAGAGCGTCAAGGGAAAACTTGACATGGAAGTTGTTATTCAAATTGGCTTTGAAGGGAGTATAGGACTTTTTTCAAACAGATGTGTATGTGTGTGTGTGTGTGTGTCTGTGTGAGATGCAATTTCAGAAGAAGATCCTAAGAAGAGATGTAGAAAATGTGGAACATTTTCAGGGAATGGCATTAACTTGGTGGAATAATTAGTATCTTGCTAACTTCAGAATTTACTTCGTTCTTTGCTTTTCTTTTACTCAAACTTCCCTGCTTTGATCAACTCTTCAAAAATTTTAAATATATAATAGTCCAGAGAGCTATGCTATTCATCGCTCAAAAACACATTTGAGTGCATTTAAAAACAAAAAACACTATAGATAACAGTTCAAGAAACTCCATCCTTCTGTCACATCCCTGTCTTCTGAGGAGTAATTTCTGTTGTGAAGTTGGGGATGAGCCCTTCCCATTCAGCTTTTCATGCATTTGCCGTAAATAATATATAATTTCATCTTTGCTTTGTTAAAATAATATTAATGATATTTTAACATATCTTTTTTCATTTCTTAACTCTTCACTAGATTTCAGAGATTTATCCAAGTTAACATGTTTTTAACATTTAAATTTTGTTCTACAACAAAATAGGTACATAAGTCAATATTCAATATTCAATACCATCAGTTACCCCTATTCCTAAGTATAAAGAGTATTTTCTTCTCTCATTTTCAAATTTTCAGCACAAACAAATGAAGTTGATCACTCTTTCCTCCCTTAGAAAGCATGCTTGTATTTAGGATTATGTGGAACAATCCTTTCTTGGTTTTACTGTTTCTTTGAACTACTTTCAGTTTCCTGTGCTGCCCAGTCTCACCCAGATTCTAAATATTGAAGTTCCTCAAGGTTTTGTTTCAGATTCTTTTCTTTTTTCTGATTAAAAATTACATTTAAGTTGTTTCTCTTTAGTATTTTTCTGAATGATTTATCTACTGCTATGACTTCAATG
Source organism: Arctocebus calabarensis (assembly GCA_963573935.1). Lineage (NCBI taxonomy): Eukaryota > Metazoa > Chordata > Mammalia > Primates > Lorisidae > Arctocebus > Arctocebus calabarensis. The sequence goes on from CAUYON010096229.1 coordinate 70,319, forward strand.
GTATCTCTGTGCTGATGACTCTTAAATCTATTACCTTCCAATTTGGGACATTTTTAGAGTTCATTTATTTTGTCCTTGTTTTCTCCATCAGGATATCTCTAAATTGTCCTTGATTTCTCTTTCCTTCTTAGCCTTTCTTCTCTCTCATCCTACCATCAGATCCACTGATTAGAAATATCCACTGCACATTGTCAATCTTTCCTTTGCAATGGTTTTGGTTTTCATCACCATCATCCTACTCTAGAATCCCATGGGTTCTCACTCACATGTTTGAAATTACCTCCTACTTTCCCTATCTGATTCTTCTCGTGCCTCTCAAATCTATTCCCCACATAAAAGTCAAAGTGGTCTTTTAAAAATGCAAATTTGACTATGTCACTCCCTGCTGAAATCCTCTTAAACATTTTCCATTATTTTTGGCATAACATTTCATGTCCTTATGTCCTGCAAAGTCCTGTATGATCCAACTTCCCCTTAAAGCTATAATTTCAATGATTCTCCATCTCCCGGTGCTAGTTTCTTTCCCATTAGACCTAGAAAGTTTTAGCTCACAATGAATAGTTCTTGTCTTAGAACTTCAGTATGTTCTGTGGGCAATCTTGCTGTTCACATGGCTCTCTGCTTCCCTTTAAGTCTCCCCTTACATGCTATCACATTGAAGTGCCTTTCCTGTTCACTTAATGTATAGCTATCTTCATTAATTAGTCTCTATTACAAAATTCTGTATAATATATTTTATATCAACTAATAAGAATCTGATGCTTGGATAACATAGAACAAAAATATTTGGAGTACTTTCAACATTTACAGAAAGACTGAAGAAACAGGCTCAGAAAATAGGAGGGAACTTAGAAGATAAATAGCCAGGTGACACTCCAGAAGCAGCCTTGCCAAAGTGTTGATGCCATTCACATCAACTGGACACTGGAGCCTGTTGTAGACAATGTATCCTCCATTCCTGGAATGAATCTAACATCCTAGATACAAGTCCTGGGAAAGTTCATCCAATTGGGCAAGTTACTTCTCATTCAACGGCAGATTTAGGTTAGGTAAGACTCATTCAATGGCAGATTTAGGTTAGGTAAGAAAAAGAGGGTAAATGAAACCAAATGTCGGTATATTTAGAAACCGATTCATGATTGCATATTTATTGATTTATTTGGCTATTTCCATAATCCATGGTTAGTATGTTAGATTCACAGAGGCAGAACAATGTTTGACTCATCTCTATGTACCTTGTTCCTAGACTTGCCTGGAGAATAGCAGGTGAGTAATGAACATTTACTCCATGTCACCCAAATTAAAATAACACTATCTTGGCCATTCTAAAATTAAATAACACAAAACTAGTTAGAGTTTATATGTAATGGAAAGATTTCCTTTGTTTTGAATCTCTCAGCTTTACCTTTAGGATAAGACATCTGGCTATATAACTAATGTTTCAACTTCATGATTTTCTCTTTTATGTTTGTGGGAATAGTTAGAGCAGGAGGTACACTTTCTGGAGAACTAAATATTAATATCTGATCTCAATCAGCAATGTTCTGTAAGTACAAACTGAAGTAGGCAACTAGGACACGGCTAAGAAGTTTTGATGAGCACACGTCCTTAGAGATTTTTAGGTTTTGCTGACCTCCTTTACAGTTCTTAAGACCTATTTTTTTCAAAATTGCAGCGTTCAAGTGCCCCTTAGGTCTCTCTTTGACATTGACTTGATGGCATTGAGTTTCAGTAAAATGAAAAGAGCAAAGATAGACTTCATTTCACAGCCGAGTCCATTAGATGATGTTTTTGGAGGACTTCCAACCAGTAAAGAAAAACATTGCTTTTTATTTTCTCAAAAATATAATGATGGATCCTGTTTCTCATCATACTGATGCTTATCTCACTAAATTGACTGAAATAATGGCAAAAATAAAGTAATTTAAACAATAATTTAAATTTTACACATAATTACTCTTTTTCTTAACTGTCCCTTAGTTGTGATGTGGGATAAAAGGCTTTTGAAGTTACACAGCCTTAGTAGAACATCCACAAGAATGTAAATGCTCTTTTCAGAAATTCAGCGGCTGTTAATTTCTAGCCTAGTGAGAATCGAGTAAAATTACAAATTGCAGAAGTTTAAAATACTAATGCCTAATTTTAAAGGCACCGGGGATATATTTAGGAGTAAAATGGCTAAATCACATGCAGATATTTAACTTTTATTTTTTTGCAGGTTTTGGCCGGAGCTGGGTTTGAACCCGCCACCTCCTATATATAGGGCTGGTGCCCTACTCTTTTGAGCCACAGATGCTGCCCATAACTTTTAAAAAAATGGTCAAATTGTTTTCCAAAGTACTAGTCTTTACATTATCACCCTCAGTGTGTGATGATTTTACTTGTTTCAGAAATTGCAAATACTCAGTATGGCCAGGCTTGGAAAGTTTTAACAATTCAAATAGGTGTGCAAAGGTATCTCACTGTGGGATTTTCTTGCTTCTGAAATTTTTATTTTTAAGCTTTATAGTGGTAACTGATATACAAAGAATTGCACACATTTAACGTATAGTTTTGATGAGTTTGAATACACGTAGACATCTTTGATATCATTGTCACCACAACCAAGATACTAAGCATAGCCTTGTCCTCAAAAGTCTTCTGTGTTCCTCTGTGGGGCTTTTTGGTGTTCTTTGTTTCTTAATTGTAAGAACATTTACCATAAGATCTGTGGTCTATGTTCTTAACATATTTTAGTGCACAATGTGATATTGTCAACTATAGATACTATGTTGTACTACAGATTTTTAGAATGTATTCGACTGTATAAACTGAATCTTTATACCTACTGAGTAACAATTTCCCATTTTCTTCTCCCCCAATCCCTGACTAACACCATTCTATTCTCTGCCTTTATGAATGTGACTATTTTAGATACTTCACATGAATGGAATTGTTTGTCCTTCTGTGAATGTCCTATTTTACTTTTTCTAGACTCATGTTATTGCAAATGGTAGAATTTTTTTTCCTTTTTAAAGCTTAATAATATTCCATTGCATATATTTATACATCACATTCTCTTTATTCAATCATTTGTCGATGGAGGCTTAGGCTGTTTCTGTTTCTTGGCTATTGTGAATAATGCTGCAATGAACCTAAAAGAGCAGATAACTCTAAAAGAGTCTTGATTCTTTTAGATATTCACCTAGAAGTGGGATTGTTGAATTATAAGGGAGTTCTATTTTTAATTTTCTGAAGAACATCCCTACCATATTCGATAGTGGTGGCACCATTTCACAAGGTTACTGAAAGTACAAAGGGGGTTCCTTTTTCTCCACATTCTCACCTACACCTTTTGATTTTTTTTTATAATATTCATCTTAACAGATGCAAGGTGATATCACATTACAGTATTTTTGTGCATTTCCCAGACTATTAGTGATGTTTAGGAGCTTTTCATATAACTCTTAGCCATTCGTATGCTTTCTATGGAGAAATGTCTGTTCAAGTCCTTTGTCCATTTTGTAATCAAGTTATTTGTTTCTTGGCTATTGATATGTAAGAGATTTTTAACAAAATTCAACAGGTTTTCATGCTAAAAATGATCAACAAATTAGGTATAGAAAGAATGTAGAGGAAAGGTTTATCTCTAAGATCAGAAATAAGACAAGAACACCCACTCTCACAACTTCTCTTCAACATAAACCTAAAAAGTCCTAGGCAGAGAAATTAGACAAGAAAAGGAAACGAAAGGCATCTAAATCAGAAAGGAAGAGGCAAATTGTTGGTGTTTATAAATGAGATGGTTTTATAGGTAAACCCTGCATAAAAATTTTTAGAACAAATAAAAAACTGAGTAAATTTGTGGGATACACAATCAAAATGCAAAAATTAGTTGTATTGCTATATAGTAGTAATGTACTATCAAAAAAGGAAATTAAGAATAATTTCATTTATGATAGAGTTGAAGTGAATAAAATACATTATTTAGGAATAAGCTTAACCAAAAATGTGAAGGATCTGTACACTGAAAACTATAAAACACTGATGAGAGAAATTAGACACAAGGAAATGAAAAAAACCCATGTTCGTGAATTTGTGAAATTGTTATCATTAAAATGCCCATACTACCCAAAGTGATATATAGCAATGTGATCCCTTTCAAAATCTCAATGGTATTTTTAAAATATAATAGTAAAAAAGAGTTCAAAATTCATATGGAACCACAGAGACCACAAATATCTGAGTTTTTTTTTTTTTTTGAGAAAAAGGAGAAAGCTAGAGACATCATACTTTTTGATTTCAGGACATATTACTAAGCTACAGTAATTAAAGCAGTGTGATACTGGCGTAAATATGGACAAACGGGCTGATGACGTCTACTAGAAAAGCCAAAGCTATACCCATACTTCTACAATCAACTGAATTTTGACAAGGATATCAAAAGCATTCAACGGAAAAGGATATTATCTTTAACAAATCATGTGGGTAAAACTAGATAGGTACTTGCTAAAGAACAAAATTTGATCCCTATTTTTTTTTACCATATCCAAAATTAAATCAAAATGGATTAAGGACACAAAGATCTTAAAATGTAAAACTTGAAGAAAAGACAGGAGAAAACCTCCTGACGTTGCTTTGGCAATAGTGCTTGTCGACATCTCCAAAAATAGATAAGTTGGATTACATCAAAGAAAAAACTTCTACATATCAAAGGAAATAATTAAATAATGAAAGGACAGTTTATAGAACAAAAGAAAATATTTTCAAACCATCTACCTGAGAGAGGTTAGTATTAGTGTGGTTTTAATTTGTGTTTCCCTCAGGACTTTATTTTTCATATGCTGTTTATTATCTATATGTCTTCCTTGGTGAAGTGTCTGTTCAAGTTTTTACCCATATTTCATTGATTTTTTGTTTGTTTTAATATTATTAAATTTTGAGAGTTCCTTGTGTATTCTAAACACAGATCACTTCTCAGACATGTGACTTGCACATCTGTGGAATATGAAGGGACATAGTTATATAAAAATTCTATCAATTTGAGGACATTAGTAGCACCTTTATTTCTAATAGTCTCAAACTTGAAACAACTAATATTTCTGTCAACAGATGAATGAAAAACAAACTGCAGTGTTTCTCAACCTTCCTAGTGCCTCCTAATGCTGCGACCCTTTAATCCTCATGTTGTGGTGGCCACAATCATACAATTATTTTCATTACTACTTCATAACTGTAATTTTGCTACTGTTATGAATCATAATGTAACTATCTGATATGCAGGATCTATTTTCATTATTACAAAGGGGTTGCGACCCATAGATTGACAACCACTGAACTAGAGCATCCATTCATTGAAATATTATTCAGCAATAAAAAAAATAACTATTGATAACACGTAGCAACATGAACAAATAACTATGTAGAGTAAAGGAATCCAGTGAATGATGTATATATTGTATGATTCCATTTAGTCAAAAGTTTTGAAAATGCAATCTAATCTATAGTGAAAGAACATAGATTAAAAGTTGTCTGAAATGAGGGATGGGGAAATGGAATGAATTAGAAAGGCCATGCTGAATCTTTTAAAGAGAATAAAGATATTTTTTACTTTTATTGCAATGATATATACATCACTGCAATGTTAATGATGTATAATTTGTGGGTGATGTTTTAAATGGGATGTTTTAAATATATACAGCTTTTTTTTTTGTCAATACAATTCAATGAATCTGCTTTCCAAAACATATTAGGCGTGGGTGGCACCTGTAGCTCAAAGGAGTAGGGCACCAGCCCCATAAGCCAGAGGTGGCAGGTTCAAACCCAGCCCTGGCCAAAAACTGCACACACACACACACAAAAAGTACTAGACGACTTCTATATTACAAAGAAACTTAAAATGAAGAATCCTCTCCTAATGCAAATTACCCTTCTAATGTCAGCCTTTTAATGCAGTGTGTGAAATTTACATTGTCAGTTGGGTATAACTAATCTATGGGATTTTATTCTCAGCACCTGGCCACTAATTGCCCTTTTGGCTCTCTTAGAAAGTGTCTAGCAGCATGTGTTTAATTTTGTCTGTGGCGCTACACCATGACATCTTACCAACACTGTACCATGGCCTCATTGGTCTGATGAATCAATCCCTTAATCCCACAGTTGGCAACGTACACCCAGCACATCTGTCTTTCGTTCCTCGGGGAAACTTCACCTGGACAGCTAACAAGGGAGGGCTCACGTTCTGTGAGAGCTTCTTCCAAGAGTTTCAGTTTCTTTAATTACACACCGTAGCCCAAGGGTATGTAACAACAGGCTGTTCTGCTTACTGATTCTGTATTTTCTTATTAAATTCTGTAGCTGAGGCAGGTTTTTGTTTTTAATTCAATTAGGCCTTTGTTTAAATTGTCCTACCAAATATTGGTAAGCAAATTTAGGGATGCTTTAGTCTTGATTCCAAAATACTTTTGTCAGACAACAGGAAAACAGGTAAAAGTGGGTTATGGTTAACTAGTACAAATATTTCATGTCATCTTTGGGGATCATTATTTGCGCGTTTACGTTCAAAGTTGAAACCAATTCATTTTAATAGCAAAAGATCTCTTCTGGGGGATAAATCCATGTTTCCTAGATGGCAAGATGGAAAGTCAACGCTTGGGTGTGATTTGGGTAGTGCTAAAAGGCCCGTATGTAAAAATATTAGAACTATTTCCCCTGGCTGGTCCTGCAGTGTGATGAACTTTCTCATGACTAGCAGTTTTCATGAAGGATTTATTACAGATCTTACAAATTATGTATATGTGTATACACACACACACACACACACACACATAGATTTTACTTGATTAGAACATGATACTTTCTGGAAAATGAAATATCCTAGGTATTACTTGGGTGCAGAGACTTGTATAACATTAAATAAATTTGGAGTAGGTTGTTTATTAAAAAGTAATATATTTCTTAAATTACCTATTTCTCACATTTTAGCAAAAATGCATATTAAACAATGTTGATGCTCAATAAACAGCTTTTTAAGGGTCTTAATTCATTTCAATTTATTTTCGGGAAATTTAAGATAAAATCACTTAGTACTTATCTTAGGAATAGTGTGCATGTTATGTAATCAGTATATTAATTTGTACTTTCTATCAAAAAAGCAACATAGAATCATAAAAGAATGACCCATGTAGCCTATATTATTTTTATATTATGTGTCTGCCTGTGTATCAATATAATACATATACTAATACACATATATATGATTAAAAGGGAAATAATCATAAGTTTTATATATGTAAAGTCTTTTTTGACTTTGATATAAATGATAATTTCAGGAATATTTTTTGTTTGGAAAAAGAGAATTTAATTTCCTGTTATGGAATATACCCAAATTCACTTCAAAGGAGGTACTGATTTGGTCACCCTGCTATCAGTAAGTGTTTATTTCCTTCCTAGAAAGAAAATTATTGCAGTAAAGTCAAATACTGCTAGAATGAGCATGTAATATATGTTATCACTGGTGCTTTGGTAGGTCTTTGGCTGGTGAGAGGAGAAAGGTCTACTTACGACGAATGCAATGGATGTCGTCGGATAAGGACCATGGCTAGCATTCTCTAGTTTGGCAGGTATTATAAACACAATTTTGGGAATGGACTGAAAGGTAGGTTGGTCTTTTCAATCAACTTTTGTTTCCTATATTCATCATTAATACAATTTCATCCTGGTATTTTTGGACAATAAAACATCCTTCTTTGTTCTTTATTCATCTCCTCTTCCTGTCCAAAGGGATAATAGTCCCTCAGGGTATTACTAATTTTCTGTATCATTCTTTTTTTACCTATAAAATATGTATTTTATTTTGTATAACTTTATTGATGTATATTTGGACAAATAATTTCTTATACTCATGGTGTACAATGTCATGCTGTGATGAATGCATATGTGTATAACAATTACTGCAGCCTGTGTCATTTCTTATTAACCACAGTGAAGGCTCTTAGTTTCTCTCTGTGAGTACAACTTTTATAGCCAAAATTGGAAAAACAAACCCACACACATATATAAATATAAATAGTCTGTAAGCTTTTTCATTAGGGTTAAAGAAGAAAAAGTAATGGTAGAGTTAACAGAAATAAAATATAAAAACATTAAAATTCTTATCTATTAATAAATTACCATAATAACACTTTTATGGGAAGCACAACAGTAAATAAAATATTCTCTTGGTTTTTACTAGAATCATGAGCTTGCAAAGCGAGTATTTTTTACATTTTATAATGTTTAGAAATATTGTCATTATTTCTCAAGTTGATGAGATTTTTATGATATTAATTTAAAGGTAAAAACATTGACTATAGGAAATACAACACATGATAGATGTGTAAGTTAAGTGCTTGCCTTAAAATGAGCATTTAGTTATGTTTGAAATAAAACTAAATGAAAATGGTTACACTATTTTAAGATTTGTCCTCTGTGTACTTTTAGGGAGAGTCATTGCTTATCAGCTAGCAGCTAGATATTGCTCAAGTTGGGACTGTTTACTAATGAAGCAAAGTTATTTTGCCACACCTGACTTTTATTGAAGTGAAGTCTAAGGGTTATGTCTGCTATGGGCTAAAACTGACAGAGATTAATTTAAATTCATTCAGCAGTTCAGCAGAGATGACTGTGGTAAATAAGGTGGTAGTCATAATTTATTTGTACTCTGAAAATGGTCTGACCTTATTTACTTTTCAAGCTACGAATGGATGATTTCTAAATGGCTCAGTATTCAAGGATGTGTGCTGGCAAGTAAAATCCCGTAACATAGGAGGAATAATGGGACAGCCCACGTTTAAAGCCAAAGTTCACAGCGGGACTGTCAATAAGAAATTGTGTATTTTGTAATTCAATTTTAAATCTGTTTTCTTCCCATCCCCTCATTCCCTTTTTCTTCCCTCCTTTTGTCCCTCTCTCCCTCCATTCCTTCCTTCGTTCCTTTTCTGATAACCAACTTTCTCTACATCTTAGAGTTGATTTGTATTTGTAAACAGTATGCCAGAATGATTTTAATTTAAAGGAATTCACGTTTCTACAAGCAAAAGAATTATATCTAGACAACATTTGAAAAGGAACATGCATTTTATTTTCATTTAGTCAGCTTTATTTTATTTATTTATTTTTTGTACATTGAACTTCATGGACATCCAAAAACAAAATTGTCAAATAGGTGGAATTTGCCTTTCTTCTCCCTGACATTTAGCACCTCTTTGCTCCCCACACTGACACCAGATACCCAGAGAAACTTATTTCAGCATTTCAAATAAAGTTTTCCTTTATGGAATATGAATCTATAACCTTTTCATGCAAGCTGAGCTTACCTGTCAGTGGGGCACATAGCTCTACAAATACTTCCACTTGCATCGTCACATAGGATTTTATGCAGTAATGAAGAAGAAATGTAGTTAGAAAGGCATTATTACTTTTATTACATTAAGAAACCTGGTTCAGAGAGGTCAAGGGACAATACCAACCAGGTAGTAAATGATTATGGTAAAACAAAAACCCAGGTCTTCTGACTCACACTTTAGCATTCCTTAATGATACTTCTTTGGAAAGAAATTGGTTAGTTAATTTACATGTGATGTTTATGTATAATAAACATTATGTTTAGTATTAACCAAAAAATACATTACCGTGGGAACGATTTATACACACTAATTAAAATTAGCTATGCAAGGGCAGAATACAACCAAATGGCAGAGTTTGAGTTACTAGCAAGAGAGTACTGGCAGGGAAATATTTTAGGAAAGATTTTCTTGATATTCATCTTGCTTTTTGTGTACTTTGTGAGCTACAGGTGTTCCCCCCCCCCCCGTTGCAACTATTTTAAGAGCAGAATTTGAGTGCAAGATAATTGTGTACCTCCTAAAGAATTTACCTGTCTGAAAGTCACTCACTTGGCTTTTTATTTCTTTCTTTCCACAGCAGGATTCTTGTATCTCTCTTTCCACCCACCTCCACCTGTTCTTGACAATTCTCTTGTTCCTTAGGTCAACACAAAAGCTTTCATGGTATTTCCTGTTCAGATGTTTCAGATCATTCTATCTGTGAAAATTATTTGAGTGTTGAAATGCACCATAATATTTTTATCACTAAAACTAATAGAAAATAAAAAATATATATATATTTGTATTTAACAGCTAACAGCTATATATATGTTTAACAGCTATGGAGTTAATTACAACTAATTTCATGAGCATATTAAAATTAACTTATAAGGGATAACAGTTGGTAAAAAAATTTTTGGCCTAAATCCTCTAAGTTTGGGCCCTGCCTGCCTAAACAATCCTGGTCACTGGAATGTGTTTCCAGAATGTCCTGCCCAGAACGTCCCATGCATAGTAGTGAAAAAGCTAGGACTGCACTTAGCAAGAGCTCTTCAGAAGCCAGGTCCATCATGAATGGTTTGCATTCTGAAAGGTCCATGTATTCCTGGCATTTACTATTGCAACTATTTCTCTGAGGGACCATAAGAATAGCACCTATTCTGGAAGGTTCTTTGGGGAATTAAAGTATGTAACTCACTCAAAGAACTCGAATAAATTTATCAAACAGCAAAAACTGAAAATATTCCCTATCTTTATTACATTATTCTTTAAGATGTAACAACTTTAAAATCTGTGTATTTGTACCAGTAAACACCTAAATATAACACTTTTTATAACTAAGTTGTGATAAACACAAGCTTCTTCATCTGATAATTTCAGTCGATCCATGAGGAATAATGTATTTAATATTTGAATCAGATACCTGTTGGATTGCATATGTAAAATCATAAATCATAAATCTTTGCAATTGATTTATTTTTTCAAATATCTTTGCTCAAACATGTATGAATGCAGAAAAATCCTCTGTGTATAATTACATGTGTATGTAATTAAATGTTTACCTTTGTAATCCAAGTAAGATTACAATTTTATTGATAACATGTTTCTGGTATCAGTATATGACTGAAACTTCAGTACATATTGCTTACCTTGGATGATTTAATTTATAGATGATGCTTATATGATTTACATAGACAAATTCTCACAAAGCATATGACTGTTTTCCTCCCTTGTTAACTGAGAGTTCCCCTGCAACATACAACATTTAGCCTTCCATCCTGAATCTGATAAATCTAAACTAAGCAATCTTGCCTCTTCATGATGGCCTAATTCTGGACTTGAATCTCCTACTGCACCTACTCATTTAGTGAGTATTCATAGACCAAGGAGTACCTGCCACCCTCTCAGACTGCACTGGAGCTCGGCCTGCCTCTGAGCATTTCGTAAATGTAGTCTCAGAATGGAGCTATCAGAGTCTGGGATGACCCCGGGGTGGATACCTGGGTTGGGTGACCTGATAACATGGCTTGCGCTCTCTGTTTCCACTTCTTCATCTGTAAAAAAGAGGATAGAAATAGCATATACCTTATAGTGTTGGAGTGAGGACCTAGTCAGGTTGATAGGTTTAAGACTTTTAGAATAGGACTGAAAAGGAGCAAATGTTCTATCATAAAATAAGCCATTTTGAAAAAGTTATTGTGATTTTTATAGTCCTTTGGGAAGCGTCTAATATTAGTATTTTGATATACTTAAAAGTGGATAAGCTATGAATAAAAACAATGTTCAGTATCTTTTATATTGGAATTATTACAATTTTGTTGCTGAATATGAAATAAGTAAAAATCATGATATAACTTCTCAATTAGGATTATTATGCTCTGAGAATTAAAATAGAAATAATTGAAATGGAAAGTTACTGAAGATAACATATATATCTTTAAAAAGATTACTCTGGAATTTATAGTATATGTGTATACATACCTACATATATGTATCATGTGTGTATATATACACATATACACCATATATTTATGATATATGTATATACACACCATAAATTGTGGAATAATTTTTATTTTTTTTGTGATAGAATCTCCCTTTCTTGCTGACAGAAAGGTGCCGTGGTGTCATAGCTTATAGAAACTTCAAACTCTTGGGCTCAGGTGATTCTCTGGCCTCAGCCTCCCAAGTACTTGGGACCAAAAATAGATGGGGTCTCACTCTTGGTCAGGCTGGTCTTGAACTCCTGTGCTCAGACAATCCACCCGCCTCGACTGTCCAGCACAGAATAATCTTTTTAAAGTTATTAACAGTTTCCATTAGAAATGAAGAAAAAGCTATTTGAGAAAGATATAAAGGATCCCTGTTCAAAGCAATCTGTCCTCATGGCAACGACAGGCACAGTTAGATGTGGCCTCTAGTAGAGTGGGAAACTGAATGAGAGTGATAAAGTGAATTGGAACTCTCCTTTGAAAATGAACTAGGCTTCTGGAGTATGAGAAAGAATGGGCTCAGATGAATCAGACAGGGGCAGAAGATGGAAGAAAGGGGTTGTAAGTTATACTGAACACTATGTGACAGCAGAGAGAAAAAGAAGATGTGATAAGTGATGTGGAGAACACCAGAAAAATGAAAAGCACCATAGGAAGTGAAAATGAGAAAAAGTTTATAAGAACTAGATCAAAAAGAAATGCCAAAGATGGAAAAGGATAAAAGAGTGATTTTAGAATCCATGGAAACAGAAAGCATTGTAGCAAAAGGCTTTGGTAAAGCACAGGACTGAGCCTGGGGTGTAAACGAGTATTTTCAGACAAAAATGATACACACACTGAGGAAGAAGACACAGGAAAAAAGTCAGGAAACAAAAGCTGATAGAGCAATGCCTATTGAAGCCAACTGGTAAGTGCCAGTTTCTGCCAAAACTCAATTTCCTTCAATATTTTAGTAAACTCATTATCTATTCTTTAAAAAGATGACATGCATTAACATTGTCTTCCAATGTTTGAGAAACATTCTTTCTAGGTTAATTATTGTTTATTCATTCAAATACTGTACCAATAAATAAGCAATTGTTCTATATTCTAAACAAATATGCTAATTGCTTCTTAAGGTCACCTTTTCAGAGTCTTACTAGGAGTGATTACAAGATTAGAGAATGAAAAAAAAATGAAGTCAAGAATATGCAAATGAAAGTTACACTAATTACCTTGCAATGACAAGGATGGATGTCTTTATTTTTAAATTGGAAATCATTCCTGAACTGGTGATCTACCATTGACACTTATTGTTATAGTGTTTCTACAGTGACATTTAAAAAGATCCTTGCTGTCATGTATGTGTCTACTTTAAGCACGCATCTATGTTATTAACACAATCTTGCAAACTTTTCACACTTATATCAAGTAATATGCACATGACACATTTACTTAGTTCTTTCTGTTATGTTGGTATTATAAGCTGAGACTTTAAGAATGCAAAGAAAATAAGACTAAGTCACTCATCCCAGCAAGCTGCTAGTTTTAGGAAACAATTATCTAAAATAATTCTAATGAAATGTGTTTGTATCATCACAGTTAGGTGAGGGTGAGACAAAGAAAGATGAAGATATGGAATTAAGAAATGTTCTTTGGAGAAGGTGTTCTTTAAACAAGGTATTAAGGCACGAAGATGGGTTGGCTCAAATATTTCTCACAAGGGAAGGAGCATGTAGAGATCATCACAGGCAGGCAAAAACCAGGATATTATACAAGTAACAAAAGTGTCAGTAAAACACAAGGAATTATTATTTCTTGAGGTAAATTTTCAGGATCCTAAGATTCCATTTGACATTCATTTAGGTTTATATCATGAAGCGATCATAAAAACATGAAGTCACCAGCAGCCAAGGTAGCATAATGAATCTTGAAGCATGAAAGACTTTTACAGCTTAAAAAGTCCCTGGTACTATATATATTAATGGCAGAAGTGATGCTGCAGCTAACCAAGATCTCTGCATGCTAAGCTTAGGGAAAACCATAGATTTTAATATTATTTTAAAGGAAAATTCTTTAAATCTTTTTACATCCATTCCCATGACTGGAGTGACAACACACACACACAAACGCCAACACAAATTACTTCATGCACAAAATTTTTCAGCAAAAAAGTGAAAACGAACCTCTGCCAAAATAGTTTTTTCAACATCCAGCGATTGAGCATGTGGTGTGTATGTACGGCACTGGTAGGTGCTAAAAGACAGGCATGAACTCGGATAAAATGCTGCTTCCTCCTATTCTACAAGGGAAAGAATGCATGGAAAGCTATATCAGAAGAGGATGCATATGCATAAAGAAAACAATGACAATAATCCAGTTGGAAAGGGGGTGGCACTTGGGGATGTTTCCAGAAAGCACATTTGCAAAGCAAATCTATTATGGATACTTATAATGTGTAAGTGTTTTGGAGGACAGACCTGTGGAGATGCTGATGGTGATTCCTTGATGGGGTTAAAATCACTTCTTGGTGACATCACTAACTATAATCAAAACATTTAGTGGGAATAAAACATCAAAGAAAAAGTTTCATTAGAATTTCATTCAACAAAAGTAGGACAAATCCAGTCAAAAGAATCCGCTGGTGAAATGCTGACCAGGCAAAACACGAAGACCTAATATAATTCTGCGGAAAAAAGACTTTAGTCTGCATAGGAAAACACAAATGTGCCAAGAAATGATTGCAAGAAGAGATGAATGAAACCCTGAAATACTGCTTATCTTTCTTTAAGAATCATACTGAAGATGTCTCACAGGGCAAGTCTTAGAGTATAGAGGTCACAAACGTAAGTCACTGTGTACAGTTCAAGAATTTTATTCACAATATATAGTAAACTTCTCTAATAAACCAGACAGTGGCCTAGATGAGAAGGAAAATTTTGTGATACAATATCAGAATGAGCAAAATGAACTTTGCAGAGAACAAGTCATGTTGAACTATTAATCTTAAAAGCCAGTAGAATACTCCCTCAAAACCTAGCATGCTTGTCAACTGTACACTGTAGGGGAACTGAGTAACTGTTTTGAAGTAGACAGAAGTTTTCTGTCCCCATTTTCAGGTGCAATGATAGCTATCATGTGTAATCTTTTAATGAATCTTAGAGTTTTGATTCAGTGATACTTTAGTAGCTCCATAGCTCCTACTTAATAACAGATTGCAGTCCCTTCCTAGCACAGAAACTCTTCCCTTAGATAATGTGAATATTAAGTGTATACAATTCAGAGATTAAAAAACTAGCAGAAAGTAACAAATATGTATATTATCTTGTGGCCTACAGTTCATATTGTCTTTCTTGGTAGAAGGTAATATACTTGTTAACAATCCAATAGAATTCAAGAATTGTCCCATTTAGGGGTGGGTAATAAAAAGGTTAACTAAAGATAACGTTGTTGCTATGAAACAAAGAATGTTATTCATACAAGGAAAGCAGTGTTCCTGCCACAAAACAAAGAATATTATTCATACAAGAAAAGTTTTAGCATAGGAGAAAAGCCCCTAAGTCTATTGTGAATTCTTATTGAATAATTGGATGGTTTTTGTTTGTTTGTTCTTATTTTTACATATAAAAGTAAATCTGTCGTGTGAGCCTCTCACCTGAGACATAAATGCATTCTCTTTTTTTAAAAAAAACTGAGACTGGATTAATTTTAAATATATTTTACTGCCCATAATTTTTCCTCCTTTGTTGGAATGCTTAGGACAATAAGCAACATATTTTCTGAAAAGACAAAGACTTCAATTTAAGATTAGAAGTATTTTCTGTTTTAAATTATCCTCTACAATGCCATCTGCCACTCCACATCAATGGTTTACCAAACAGTACTACGAATTGTCCTAAGCCTTGTAAGGAAATACTAGAGATTTTTTTTTTTCTTTAAGCTGAATTTGGGAGATAAGGATTGCCACAGCAAAGATACAGAGAAAGGACTGCAGTGGGAGAGAAAGATTACTTTCAGTTGATAAATCAGGGAAAGTTCTAAGGTGGATTTGTGTCGGGGGTTGAAGGATAAGTAGGTTTGTATATTTGGAAAGATGAAGGAACAGAGAGAAGCGAATACATCTAGAAGGTACAAAATACATGTATATTCTCAATACACTTTCTTTAAGACAGAGTCTCACTGTCACCCTGGGTAGAGTGCAGTGGCATCATGTCTTACAGCAACCTCAAACTCATGGGCTCAAGTGATCCTCTTGCCTCAGCCTTCTGAGTAGCTGGGACTATAGGCATCTACTGTCATGACAGGCTGCTTTTTCTATTTTTAATAGCAACAGGGTCTCACTCTTGCTCAGGCTGGTCTTGAGCTCCACCTGCCTTGGCCTCCTAGAGAGCTACGATTATAGGTGTGAGCCACCATGCCTGGCCAAATTAACACATTTTGATTAACTGCCTGGCTCACATCTCCTTCTTTGGACATAAAGGCTACCAGGAGCCATCTTATTAGTTGACCAGCTGCCTGTCAGCTCTGTCTTTAAATCTTTTAAAACTTAGGATTTAGAAACAAAGGTACTCAGGTAGAATAGCAGAGATGAGTTCATGGACGATCACATGGAATCAGGACAGAAGAAGCTATATTTGGTGCATTTGCTACTGAGAAGCATAGAAAACTTTGAGAGATTGTCTCAATCTTTGATGATTTACGAAGTCTCATCTGGGTTTCAGGGGATGTAGCTGTGCTTTAGTCCTATTTAAAGATCCTGTGTCCTTTCAGTAGACTTTTCTTTATTTGAGCTGGTTTGTGTGGGTTTCTGTTTTTTTGTAGTCAGAGAGTCTTAACAAAGTTATTATCATGTAAGTTAGGGTAAATAGGGCTTAAAGTACAGAATTTTCTTATTCAAATCCACTTTTACACTCTGGGAACAATAAAAGGAAGTTTTTGAGCAAGACAGAGGTGATATGATTAGAGCCATATTCTTGAAAAATTAACTCAATCTTATATGCAGAATGAATTGAGGCAAGAAAGTCAAAGAGACAAATTAAGAGATTAAACAGGTTATGGTATTATGAAATAAAGTGAGTGATGACAGTAGGAATAAAAATATTTAGTGGAAGTAGAATTATTTCAGTGGGCAGCTGCTTGTACAGCAAAGTTAAATGAGAGAGGAATAAATAATGCCTTTGGGAATTACCAAATTTGATGGCGACCAGAAAAGAAGGGGCTTTGGGTTCTAAATTTAGGAATTAATTTCATGGAAGTAATATATTGATCCATGGGATGAGAAGAGATCAATATATGATCTAAAGTATAGTTACAGGGATTGAAGAATTTTGATGACTAAATCTGAAATTTTGAGGAATGCCTACACTTTAGAAAAGGACAAATGGAAGAACTGGATTAATAAGATTTCCAAAGGTAGAAAAAGTAATGACATGAGGTTTATATAAGATAAGTCCAGTGCTTTTTGTAGCAAGGGGAAGACAATGAGAATAAGGTGTTAAGGTCTCAGAAAGAGTGACTCTTCATTGGTTAAACCATGTCAATACAATTTCAAATAGAAGAGAGTGATAATAAATGGAAAACGACTTTCTCAAGTTATTCAATGGTAGAGAAAGAGGAATATAGTTGCTTGAGAGGCTAAGGAGTTCAAGAACAAAACAGAAGAGTGGAGTTTGTATTATAGAGTGAGATAGAATAGAAAGATTCGAGAGCATGGTGAAAATAATCTTTTTAAATTAAATACTTTTAAAATAACCATACTATGATCACCTCTTAAATATTAATATTTCCTAATATGGAATTCCCTTAGTTAGAATTTCTGATTGTCTCCTAATACTCATGTTTTCTTTTTACAATTTGACTCAGAATCCATATTATAATTTAGTTGATATATTTGTTTTGTAATCTATAGGGCTCATTTATCTTCATTTTTTACCCTTTGAAGTTTAGCTTTTATTTAAAAAAGAGAAAAGAAAATAATCTTTAAAATAAAATGATTACCAGGGTAGGAAGGATGAGAGTAGGGCTCAAGGGGCTAAATGAATATTAAAGCTATAAAGTGAAGTGACAAAGTGTGAAAATATAGATATTTGTGGCAGAAAAATGTCTAGAATAAACAATGGCCTCAGGAAGTAGTAGACAACACTCTCTACCAGAAAAAAACTGGGAAGGTAAGAAAAATAGGATCAGTGATCAATTGGATATGAATAAATCATTGATAAGTTATTAAGAGTTGATAATAAGACCAATTGTTCTAATTTCATGTCATTTTATGTTCATTTTAGAAAATAAATAAAAAAATACTAACTCCTATAGTAGGCAGTGGCATATGGGTTTAAGTATAGGAGTGATGCTTCTATAAATATGGTCTGCTAGGTATTCTGAGAAACATTGTCATTATAAAATACCTACGTGTAGAAAACATGAAGCAAACATGCTTAAAAATCAATTGTGGAGCTCAAGCAAATTGAGACGTATAACCAAAGTAAGGAAATGTGGAAACCAGGGCTGCTTTGGGGACATTTGCTTTTACTGGGAACCAGTAAAGTTTTAAAGGCATTGTTATGAAATTAATATAGTATCTAGGCCTCTTAAAAATAACAGGTCTACAATTCAATGAAGGGGTAATAGAAAAGTTAGCTTGCAAGCCAATCAATGCAGCTGACAAGATATCTTGTTGATTTTAGATTCAGAATGGGAAACAGAAAAGTTCTGGGAATTTGTAACCACTAGCCTTCTTCACATTTAATTGACATTTAAATTTACTCTAATTTCAAGTTTCAAAAAGTCTCACATAGAAAAATTGAAGAGGTCCTGGTTTAGGAAGAAATGTGACAGAAACAAATTCAAATGATCTGCTTAGCAAAAGCTTAATATAAGGACATAATAAAATGTATTAAACTCACAAAAAAGAAAGCCCCATGAGTTAGAGCAAACCAAAAGCATATTTATATTTCTAAGACTTCTTCATTATTAAAGTATTTAATGCATAATATAAAATTATTACTTTTTAAATTATTAGCAATAAAATATGAATTTAGAAACAATAAACAAAATATAAGAAACGGTTGAAAACTATGAGAAAAATTGTAAAAGAAAAACAACAAACATGAAAAAAAAGCAAAAAAGGGCGGCTGCTGTGGATCAGTGCATAGGGCCCCAGCCCCATATACTGAGGGTGGTGGGTTCAAACCCAGCCCTGGCTAAACTGCAAGAAAAAAATAGCCAAGCATTGTGGCGGGCACCTGTAGTCCCGGCTACTCAGGAGGCTAAGGCAAGAGAATCACCTAAGCCCAAGAGCTGGAGGTTGCTGTGAGCACTCTACCAAGGGTGATGAAGTGAGACTCTGTCTTAAAAAAAAAAAAATCAAAAAAATTGAAGAAATAAAGGATCATTATTAAATCTTACAGTGCAAGTAATATATTAAATAGAATATTACATTAAGAAGAGAATTAGTGGTGTTTTGCTCTCATTTTGGCAGATTGAAATTCTAACATGCTGATCATCCCAGTGCAATATTAATAGGCTTTTGACTAATGTGGGGACAGCTACCTGAGAGCTCTACATAGAGAACAAAAGTAGGCAGAGTTTGAAGGGAAGTTGAAACTTGAAAAAAAAAAAAGAGAGAGAGCGAGCCTGGCAGAGATAATTCTCATTCTTGTGTATTTGGCCTGAGGGTGCACCATGCTCACAGCACAGGAAGAAACAGCAAAAGTTGTAATAAAAGATTTATCACCTGTGTTGGAGAATGAAAAGAGACTCCTACAAAGGAGAGAATTTAGAACAAAAACTCTGTATTCTGTGTTTAATAACTACCTAAGTCTGTAAGTTATCTATACATAGCACACATGGGAATCTTGGCTAAAATGTTAAAAAAAATTTTATCCTGAGTATTGAGTTATTATCTATTTCACCATTTCAGGTGGGGCAAAAATTGCAGTTTAGTGTAATCAAATTAATTGCTTATTAACGTTACATGAACACTTTTCAGAGGAATCTAACAAAATCAATATTATCTACCATATAACTTCACAATATTCAAGATGCAATTCAAAATTTCTTAAGACGAGATCAAGGAAAATGTGACTATTCTCAAAGGAGAAGATAAGAAATTGAGATCAACCTTATGATGGCTCAGATGATGGAATTATCACAAAGAATATACAATAAAATTCTTTAACACAGTAAAAAAAAAAAAATGTGCTTCAGGGTGGCGCCTGTGGCTTTAAGGGGTAGGGCGCCAGCCCCATATGCCAGAGGGGGCGGGTTCACAAACCCAGCCCTGGCCAAGAAAAAAAAAAGTGCTTCAAATGAAAGGATAGAAAATCTCAGCCGAAAAATCAAAATTATGAAAAAGAAGTGAAAGGGCATTTTAGCATTAAAACATATAATATCTGATTTTGAAAAAATTTGCTGATGTTTTTAATGAAAGAATGGCAATACCAAAGGATAACCAGCGAGCATGAAGACAGATGAATAAGAAGTAATGATTCTAAGAAGGACAGAAATACTATTAGTATTTGAAATAATTCAAAATTACCAACAACCCAGTGGACCATCAACAAACACTATATTGGATAAATAGTAGTATATTCATAGAATTGAATATTGTATAGAAATTAATGTTCTAGAGCTATTAAAACAGAGAAATCTTTCAGATGTAATATTGACCTAAAGAAACAATATATAATACACAGATTGCCATTTACATAAAGTTAGAAATTAGGTAAAGCATTCAGTTACTATTCTTATAACCAAGTTTTTCCTTTTATGCCGGGTGAAATACAAGCAGTTTTGTTGAGCTATCTTAAAGCGTGGGAAGGGCAACATTTGGGGGCACAGTGAAGCAAAAATAAGAAATGGCAGTCAGGGCGGCTCCTGTGGCTCAGCGAGTAGGGCGCTGGCCCCATATACCAAAGGTGGCGGGTTCAAGCCCGGTCTCGGCCGAACTGCAAAACAAAAAAATAGCCGGGCGCTGTGGCGGACGCCTGTAGTCCCAGCTACTAGGGAGGCTGAGGCAAGAGAATCGCTTAAGCCCAAGAACTGGAGGTTGCTGTGAGCAGTGTGACGCCATGGCACTCTACCCAGGGCGATAAAGTGAGACTCTGTCTCTACAAAAAAAAAAAA
>CAUYON010096231.1:0-11995 GCA_963573935.1 Arctocebus calabarensis
AAAAAAGAAAGAAAATTTCTCAATATGACAAATTAAAAAAAAAAAGATTCGACATTCGGATTCTAAATTTAAATCCTTCTAGAATTTGCTTTCCAGTTAGTTTTAATTTGTGCATGTGGTAAGCACTGTCCCTCCTCAAAGATAGCCTTTAATAAATGATTACAAAACAATGGATAGGGTTCAACATTAAATCATCAACTGATATCAAATAAAGAATTTAAAAGCATTATATATCATGGTAGAACAAGAAAAAAACAGCCTGTCAGTAGTATTTCCTACACATGAGCTAAGACAAAAAAATGAATATGACATTACAAAAAGGAAAATGATCTTGTATTACATTTGAAAATGTATCACTTGTGAGCTACGATACTCCTTTGATCAGAATATCAACCAAGAAATACAGTAGTAAACACACAACAAAATAGCTTTAGGAGCATTGTTATTATTACCATTATCACCAATGATCAAATTTTTTTTAATTTTTTTAGACAGAGTCTTACTCCGTGCCCTGGGTAGAGTGCTATGGCGTCACAGCTCACAGCAACCTCAAACTCCTGGGCTCAAGCGACCATCTTGCCTCAGCCTCTCAAGTAGCTGAGACTACCGGCGCCCACCACCATGCCTGGCTAGTTTTTCTATTTTTAGTAGAGATGGAGTCTTGCTCTTGCTCAGGCTAGTCTTAAACTCTTGAGCTCAGGCAATCTTCCTGTCTCGGCCTCCCAAATGCTAAGATTACAGGTGGAAGCTACTGCATTTGGCCACCAATGATCAAATAATAAGTAAAAGAATTAAGGTTTCAACCAAAGTTTTCTGACTCCAAATTCAGTGCTCACTTTATATACCTTGTTGGGTCTAAAAGAATATGTAATTGTGGCGCTCAACCAAAAGAATCATATATATCATATATGTATGTATGCATGATGTTACCATCTAACTATGAAAATGGAATGCACATTGGTTTCTGTCTACATGGGAATTTTTTTTTAATGAAATTTTCAATTACACAATCTTTCCACAGAGCCTATGAGACTGACAGTGGCGATTCTGGAAACACAAAAATAACCAAAAAGAAAGTCGGCAACTCTGAGTTAGAAAGAAGAATTGCCTGGAACATTAACCCAACTGAGGCACAGATTATTAGTCTTTCTAAATGACAGAAAAAGCAAAGTCTAATCTGAAGAGTGTTACTAACAGGAGAACTAAATTGTGCCTGCACAGCAAAATGAATGAAATATACAAAGTGACAAATGTAGGGGATAACAAAAATTGCAATTACATGGAAGACTCCCCATTGAACAAACTCCTTCTTTGGAGAACTCTATTCCCGTATAAAGAAAGTAAATTTTTTCTTGTAATTAGCACCTCACCAAACTCTTTAACTATTTCCATGTAACCCTCAAAAGGGCCTAAATGGTGCTCATGAAATAAAATGTTTCACTCTCTGGTAGACTATCTCCCTTCTAAGTCTAAAACAGACACCAACCTTTCAGGACTGGCTGAACGTCTAGTTTTCCATATATCCTATTCATCTAGTATTAGTAACCACCCTACCCCAGAATCCATCAGCTAGACAGAGAAAGCAAAGGAGGAACTTCAAAGACAATATCGTTAACAGAATACGCACTCACTTCAACTTTCCTTCCATCCTGAAGCTCTCCTAATATCATAACAAAGAGGGGGTTTTGTTCTGTTTTCCTTCTTTCTTTTTTTTAATTAAATCATAGCTGTGTACATTAATGCAATTGTGGGATACAATGTGCTGGTTTATATATAATTTGAAATATTTTCATCAAACTGGTTAACATAGCCTTCATGGCATTTTCTTAGTTATTGTGTTAAGACATTTATATTCTACACTTAGTAAATTTCACATGTGCCCTTGTAAGATTTAACAACACAAGGATAAGAAGCAATGTAATTTTGGAAGCTGGACTCGGTGCCTGTGGCTCAAGCGGCTAAGGTGCCAGCCACATACACCTGAGTTGGTGGGTTAGAATCTAGCCCAGACCTGCCAAACAACAATGACGGCTACAACCAAAAAATAGCCAGGCATTGTGGCAGGTGCCTGTAGGCCCAGCTACTTGGGAGGCAGAGGCAGGAGAATCGCTTGAGTCCAAGAGTTGAAAGTGGCTGTGTGCTGTGATGTCACAGCACTCTACCCCGGGTGACAGCTTGAGGCTCTGTCTCAAAAAAAAGGAAGGAAGGAAGGAAGGAAGGAAGGAAGGAAGGAAGGAAGGAAGGAATGAATGAATGAATTTTGGAAGCTGGAAAGCAAATGGCTCAGTAGTCAATGACTGAGCATTCACAAAGAACTGAAAACTAAGATGGCAGAGGGGAAAGCTTAGAAGCAATCTCAGCCACTCTGTCCACAAGTTCAGGAACTGGTGGCACCAGGCTACTTCCAAAGGAGGGGATGAACAGGGAGAAGAGGAAACGGCAGGGACGGAGGAAAGGACCTTGTGATGTGGGCCATTCTGACTGAGGTTAGGTGACTTTGCAAAGTGGTTTTTATTTTCATTTCACTAATAATTAGAGATCGGATGAGGATTTTTACATGAGTTTGTTGGCCATTCATCTATCCTCACGAGAAAAGATGTTGTTCATGTCATTTGCCCAGATTTTAATGGGGTTGTTTGCTATATATTTTTGTTGTTGTAGATGTTTTGATTTGCTTAAGTTCTTTGTAGATTCTGGTCATTAGCTCTTTCTTGGATTCATAACATGCAAATATCTTCTCCCATTCTAAAGGCTGTCTCTTTGGTTTTTTGATTGTGTCCTTGGCTGTACAGAAACATTTTAACTTGATCAGGCCCCATCTATTGTTGCTACAATTGCCTTTGAGGTCTTCTTCATAAATTCTTTCCCAAGACCAATATCATTATGAGTTTCCCCCATATAGACTTCTAGAGTTTTTATAGTTTCGTGTCTTAGGCTTAAATCTTTTATTAATTGTGAGTGTCTTTAATTTTTGTAAGTGTTAAGAAGTGTGGGTTCAGTTTCAGCCTTTTACGTGTGGCTAAACAGTTCTTTCTCCAGCACCATTAATTAAATAGAGATATTTTTTCCCGATGTATGCTTTTTGTTTGCTTCATCAAAGATCAAATGGTTATATGAGGCTGGTTGCATCTCTAGATTCTCTGTTCTGTTCCATAGATTTAGGTCTCTATATTTATGCCAATACCACACTGTTTTGAACACTACAGTCTTATAGTATAACCTGAAGGCTGGGCACATGATTTGTTCTTATTTTGCAGAATTGTGCTGGCTATTCAGGGTTTTTTCCAGATCCATATAAAACAGAGAACTAGTTTTTCAAGATCTTCAAGATATGATGGTGTTTTAATAGGGATTGCATTAAATCCGTAGATTGCTTTGGGTAGCATAGACATTTTAACAATATTGATTCTTCCCAGCCAAGAGCATGGTAATGTTCTTCCATCTGTTAACATCCTCTGCTATTTCTTTTCTCAGTGTTTTGTATTTTCTCATAAAGATACTTCACATCCTTTTTTAAGTGAGTTGCAAGGTATTTCATTTTCTTTGGAGCTATTGTGAAAGGTTTTATAGATTTTCAGCTTGTATGTTGTTGGCATATAAGAATGCTACTGATTTGTGAACACTGGTTTTATATTCTGAGACATTGCTATAGTTCTTGATCACTTACAGGAGTCTCATGGTTGAGTCCTTGGGATTTTTTATGTATAAGATCATATCATAGGCAAGGAGCAATAGTTTGACCTCCTCTTTCCTTTGGATACCCTTGATATCCTTCTCTTGCCTAATTGCATTGGCTAAGACTTCTAGCACTATGATGAATTCTATGAAGACTTCTAGCACTAGTGTAGATAGTGGACATCTGTGTTTGGGTCCTGTTCTAAACAGAAATGTTTTCAGTTTTTCTATATGCTGTAAGATATTGGCTAAGGGTTTGTTGTAGATGGCATCAATTGGTTTAAGAAATGTCACGTCTATAGCTACTTTCTTAAGTATTCTTATTAAAAAAGGATATTGAATTTTGTCAAATGTTTTCTCTGAGTCTATTGAGAAGATTACATGGTCTTTGTTTTTATTTCTGTTTATGTGGTGAATTACATTTATGGATTTGCACAAGCTGAATCACCTCTGTACCCCTGGGATGAAGCAGCTGGTCTCAATGCATTATTTTTAGGATGTGTAGATGAATTCTATTTGCAAGGGTTATACCAAGTGTTTTTGTGTCAATGAATATTGAGTATTCATTAATGATATTATTCTGTAGTTTTATTTTGTTGAGTCATTTCCTGGTTTTGGTATCAGTGTGATATTTGCTTCATAGAAGAAGTGGGGGGGGGGGTTCCTTCCATCTCAGTGTTTTGGGATAGGTTCTGAAAGATAGGTACCAGTTCTTCTCTACAGGGTTTGTAGAATTCTGGTGTAAAACCATCTGATCCAGGACTTTTTTTTGTTTGAAGCTTTTTTATTGTTGCTGCAATTTCAGTGCTTAATATTAGCCTGGTCAAGAATTCTATTTATTCCTGGTTGAGTCTAGACAGGTAATGTGATTCCAGACTAGGTGTCCTTAAAGAAGAATAAGACAGTCCCCAAAGCATGGAAGATCTAGTTGAAGACATTATAGTTGAAAATGTCCTAAGAATTTCCAGAGACCCAGATGTACAGATGCTAGATGGCTATCAACTCAATTCAAACAAAGCATCTCCCAGACACAATGTAATTAACTCGGACAAAGTCAAAATGAAAAAGAAAATTCTGCACATAACCAGACCAACACAGCAGCTGATCCACAAGGGCAATACCATTAGGATGACAGCAGACATTTCAGTGGAACTGTCATACGCTAAAAGAGAGTGGGCTCCCACCTTTAATTTTCTCAAACAAAACAATTGCCATCCTAAGGTTCTGTACCCTGCAAAACTATGTTTCATATTCAATGGAGAAATCAAACCCTTTACCGACAAGCAAACATTGAGGAAATTTGCCACAATAAGACCAGCACTGCAGGAAGTACTCAGACCTGTACTATACACAGACCAACCCAATGGAGCACCAGCAAAGTAAAGACACCTCGAAATTAAAGGACAAAGCCTAGCTTCCACAATGGCACACATGATAAAGCAAAGTAACAGACCTCCACACAACAAGAGAAACAGAACTCCACCATACTTATCAATTCTCTTAATAAATGCAAACAGCTTGAATTCCCCACTGAAGAGACACAGGAGAGCTAAGAGGGTAAAAATGTACAAGCCTAGTATATGCGTCTTCAAGAAACACTTATAACTCCCAAGGACAAATCATGACTCGGGATAAAGGGTTGGAAAACAGTATTTCAGGCAAATGGAAACCAAAAGAAAGGGGGTGTGATCTTTTTTGCAGATACAATTGATTTTAAAGCAATAGAAGTAAGAAAGACAGAGATAGATAATATATACTGGTCAAGGGAATAATATAACAAATAGACATCTTAATTTTAAATATTTACATACTCAACATTAATGCCCTAGATTCACAAAATGAACCCCACTTGATTTGAATAATACGATAACCTACCACACTGTAATAGAAAAGGACTTCAACACCCCCTTGACAGAATGGGACAGATACTTCAAGCCGAGACTAAACAAAGAAATGGTGGACAAACACAACCTCAGAACAAATGGGCTTAACAGATGTACACAGAAAATTTCACCCCAAATACTACTGAATACACATTATTCTTATCAGCGCATGGATCATTCTCCAAGATCAACCATATCCTAGGACATGAATCAAACCCAAACAAATTTAAAAGAAGAGAAATTATACCTTGTATCTTCACAGACCATAGAATGAAAGTAGAATTCAACTCCAACAGAAACACACACATCCCCACACGAAGTCATGGAAACTAAACAAGCTTTTGCCCAACAATATCTGGGTAAAGAAGAAGATAAAAAAGGAAATCATTAGATTCCTCCAATAAAATAACAAGGAAGCAGCAAGTTATCAAAACCTGTGGATACTGCAAAAGCAGCCTAAAGAGGGAAATTTACTGAATTACATGTCCATATCCAGGAGTCAGAAAGAGGGCAAATCAACAATCTAACGAATCACCTCTACAGACTGGAAAAGTTAGAGTAGTCTAATCCTAACTAGAAGAAAATAAATAACTAAAATTAGATCAGAAGAACTAAATGAAATTGAAAAAAAAGAGAACCATTTGAAAGATTAATGAAACAAAAAGTTGGTTCTATGAAAAGAGAAATAAAACTGGTAAGTTTGGAAACAAAGATCTTTCAATTTTAAAATTTAATTGACAAATAAAAAATAATACATATTTGTGGTATACAACATGATGTTTTAATATATGTATATATTGTAGAATAGCTAAAAAAAGGTCAATTAATATTTGGACCACCTTTCATACTCATCATTTTTTCTTCTTAGGACACTAAAGTCTACTCTCTTAACAATTTCCAAATACACAACGTGTTGTTATTAACTCTAACAGCACAATGTACAATGAATCATGTGAACTTATTACTTTTGTCTAACTGGAACACTCTGCACTTTGACCAACACCTTCCCAATCCCCGCTCCCACCAGTTCCTGGTAACTACTGTTCTTCTCTTTGCTTCTTGGTAACCATGTTCTTCTCTCTGCTTCTTGAATTCAGCTTTTTTTTTGCAGTTTTTGGCCGGGGCTAGGTTTGAACCCACCACCTCTGGTATACGGGGCCAGCGCCCTACTCCTTTGAGCCACAGGCGCTGCCCTGAAATCAGCTTTTTCAGGTTCCACATATGAGTGAGGTCTTGTGTCATTTGTCTTTCTGTGCCTGGCTAATTTCACTTAGCACTAAGTCCTCATAGCTCACCCCTGTTGCTGTGAATGACAAGATTTCCTTCTTTCTACGGCTGAATAGCATTCTGTAGTGTGTACACATCACATTTTCTTTATCCATTCATCTGCTGATGGACACTTAGGTTGATCCACATCATAATAAACTTCCTAATTGCAAACTCATCATGCTCAAGTGAACTAAATAAATAAGAAGTGGAGACTTTCCAGTATGTGGCAAACAGGGGAGCCACCAAACATTCGGGGCTGTATGGAAGCACCAAGGGCCGCCTATGGCCCACGAGGCCCAGCAGATCAGAGCAGATACCCCCCATGGATGGATACACCTGCTGTGAACTATGTATGAGCTCACAGGATGCAAAAGAGAAAACTTCACTAGATACTTTTCCAAAGCACTACTCAACTACTCAACACGCTGTTCTAAAAATTGGTAAATAAAAGGGGAAAAAGTTTAATGGAATTTCTAGTGTATTAAAAGTCTATTTAGATTTTCTGAAAGATTATAGAATTTTCTTTCCAGAACTCAGTCTGAGAACCTGGTGGGCACAAGATGAGTCCAAAGTCCCTGCAAACAGTCAGAGCAGTGGCAATCACCCCAAGGAAGACCAGAAAGCTACAGAGAGTGCTTTGCACGCAAGTGGTCGCTGCCCCATCACCACCAGCAACGAGCAAACTACAGAATCTGCTGGATACAGAGTGTGCTTTGGGTTTGGGGAATGGGGTAGGCATTATCAGAAACTCTCCAAATCCTCAGAAGCGGGTGAAATTGAAGGTAAACACCACTAAGTAGGAACACTGGAGGTATACCCATGGAGACAGACAAATTGGTTCTGAAACTGGAGGATTTCCATAGCCGCCAGAATCTCAACAGAGCATTCAATGCACATCCAGCAGCTATCAAAGAAACTGAGGTGCTTTTCAGAAGGAAAACTCATCTTCTGAAGGAAAATGCTGTAATAAGCAGGGAGGCATTCATTTTTTACCTCTGTCCTTAACACCATCCTGAGGTTAAGTCCAGCTATATAACTAACTGTCCAGGCGTAAGTAATACTGTGAGAACAAGGAGCCCCAAAGGGCCGGGCTCAGCCATCCCTATAAAGCCACACCTACGGCAGGGAACACAGAGCCACTGCCCACTGCAACCCCACGTGTGCTGACAGAGAGCCCGGGACGTGTGTGCTGGGAGGGAACTCACACAGCGTGCCACACGGCACAGCCTCCTCATTTCACAAATGAGGAAACTGAGGCCCAGTGGAGTTAACTGACTTCTCCACATTCGCACAGCTCATTAGCACTAGAGTCAGAGATAAAATGAAGCCTCTTGACTCACAGAACAGTCCATCGCTTTGAAAGAGAAAATGCCAAGTTGTATCTTTAAGGCCAATTTGATGCCACTATCTCCTTTTTACATGTTAACACAAAAGCTAAAAGCACTTAATGAGATAAAAAGATAATCAGGGCAGAATGAATAGAAGAGGCATACTTGAGGCTGCCAAGTGCACAGTGCACTGCTTGCAGTAAGGGATTAGGAGTCAAAGGCTTAGAGGAATTCAAAGGAGATTAGAGCCTTTGTGAGGTGAATAGCAGCTCCAGGCAGCTCTGCTAAAGGGCTAACAATGCCCTGGCTGGGGGACATAATCTGACCCCCATGGAGGGGGAGGAGGCTCTGGGGCCTGCAGCATAATGAGCAGTTAAGAAGAAGCTGAGGCTATTTTTAGGGCTGCAGCCATCTCTAGGAGTCTGGCACAGGCTGAACAGGGTGAATGAACGCTCCACTGAGCAATCACCTGCGGCAGGTGAACCTGGTGTGCCTGACAGGACACCCGAAATCCTGACTAAAAATACTTCTCCCTACAGGCCATTTAATGCCTTGGGAATAGCACTGCATCCAAAATACACAGCCTGAGCATGCAGGAAGCAGGGCCCGATGCTGACCAGGACCACAGAGGACATCAGCGGTCCTCCCTGTGGCCTCTCATCCTCCAGGTGCTGGCACCTTCAGCAAGCTCTGTCGTTGGGCGCAGGAGGAGGGGCCAGCCTTCCCTGCTGCCCCGGGCCCCAGAGCCATGGCAGGCACAGGAACGAAACACCATTAAGAGTATTTGGCCCAGATGGGCTGTGACAGTGGCCAAAGCAGAAAAGATATGGGCAGGCTGCTCACGCCCCTGAACCACAAGCCAGAAGAGCTTGGGGCTGAGCTGGGGAGCTGGGGAGCTGGCCGAGAGGCCACGGTGCAGGCATCGCTCCTCTCACACTCTCCATCTGAGACAGCTCACAATGGACCTAGAGCCCAGGTCCTCTTTGGGAGGTAGGCTACTGGACTGAAACCACCCTTTATAGAGTTAATAAAGGCCCACTGGGTAGGAATTCTCCCAAGGTATAGGTGCAGTTAAAAGAAACAACCTGCATTGTTCCCAGCCTGCCTTTCTGCAAATATTTACAGCTCGGGCCACACACCTTGACTGATTTAAGATCTGTGACTTCCCCAAACATTGGATAGATCACTTCTCTATCATAAAACACACGACTGGTTTTTAGGATATCTTCCAGACTCTGCATTCAGGGAGATGAAATGACCCAACTGGACCAGTGGCCACTTGTAAGAACTGACTCAACAGGTCCTGCGACCTTCTGCCCGTGAACTGTCGCAGCCAAGGAGATGATTTCTGCTTCCCAATCAACAGACCCATTTCCTTAGCCCGTGGTCTGCCAAACCACCTTTAAAAACCTTTCCCCACTACTTAAAATGTAAATCCTAATTAACCGCAAAATATTTTCTCAATCTTTGAGACTGTAGGTTCCAAGTTAAGTGAACCATGAGAGGAAAAAACAAACTATCTGGTCTCCTTTTAATCTTCTCTTTTGAATACATTTCTGTTTACCCACATTGTTCTTTGTTCCTTTTCATAAACTGGTGCAGCTCTAGGGATTGTTTTAATGCACATTGACAGCACGCTCTCCTTAGTAGCTGGTCCCTGTTTGCCATACAGTGTAGATTCTGCTTAAAGTAACTTCCTTTTTACATGACTATTAATGCTTTGAAGTCAGTTTTAAAAATGCACAAGTTATAAATACAGAAGAAACAGCAACCTACACAACCTAATAAGGACTCCCTGGAAAATTTTCATACTAAGACTGTAAATAGATTTCAGTTCTGCATTTACTGTAAGTTGATAAAAACATCTGGAAGAAAATGACTAAAACTGTTTGCATCTTTGTATGTAACATACTCCAAAATTGATCACATCTTAGGTCACAAGTCTAACCTCTGCAAATTTAAAAGAATAGGAATTATTCCTTGCATCATCTCGGACCAACATGGAATAAAAGTTGCACTCGGAGGGGGACCTCCAACCTCCACCAGCGGCTCCAATTGCCAAAAATGCTGGACAACTGCTGAGGAGACATCTATGCCTTGGTGTCTCCTTCACTTCACACTTAGGACTAAATACGGAACCCCCATTTCCTATGCCTAGGTCAATTTCTTGTGAATTTCCTAGGCCTCAATTCCATGAAAGGACTGTATCCATTCATTGATACATTCATTCACCTTACCCCTGGCGGAAGGGACTATATTCATTTGTTTCCTGGCCAAGGAACCCATACACCTATATATACCCTGAGACTAAAGGCCTAAAGGAGGAGATGGGGAAAGACTGGGAGAGAAACGGAGAGAGCTTTTCTCTCCCCACTAGAATTCTCTCCCTCTACCAGGAGCCTTAGTGTTTTCTGTATTCTTTTCTGTGAATAAATTCTGTCTTACCAAAAAAACAAAAAGCAAAAAACAAAAAAAACATAAACTGCCTCAATGCTTATTTCTATGTCCAACTATCATATTTTTAAAATTTTATTTTAATAGATTTAGGGAGTACAAACTTTTATTTATTTATTTTTAATCTCATAGATAAATTGTACAGTGGAGAAGTCTAGGCTTTTTAGTATATCTACCATCTGAATAGGGTACATTGTACTCAGCAGGAAAATTTTCATCTTGCATTCTCCCTACTTCCCATTTCTAAGTCTCTCATGTTCATTATGTCACTCTATGTGACCATGCATACCCATTGCTTAGCTCCCACTTGTAAGAGAGAACATGTGTTTGCTTGTTTGTTCCTGGGTTACCCCAAGTTGCTGCAAAGACATTATTTCAGTTCCATAAAAGTAGTAGGATAGGGAAGCACCTGTGGCTCGAAGGAGTAGGGCGCCGGCCCCATATCAAAGGAGTAGGGTGCCAGCCCCATATCCCGGAGGTGGCGGGTTCAAAGCCAGCCCTGGCCAAAATCTGCAAAAAAAAAAAAAAAAAAAAGTAGTAGGATAGACTGAATGGTAGATCAAGTTCTTTCAAGTTCTTTGAGAAATCTCTGTACTGGTTTCTAATTTAATTTCCACCAACAGTGTAAAAGCATTCCTTTTTTACTGTACCTGTGCCAATATCTGTTGTTTTTTGATTTTAAAGTAATGGCCATTCTGATAAGAGTAAAGTGGCATCTCATTGTGGTTTTAATTTGCACTTTTCTGGTGGCTAGTGATGTTGAACTTTTTATGTTTCTTAGCGATTTGCTTCTCCTCTTTTAAAAAATGTCTATTCATGTCTTATGTCCACTTATTAATAAAGTTGTTTCTTTTCTTAAAAAAAAAGTTGCACTCAACAATAACAGGAATTTTCATAATTAAACAAAAACATGGAAGCTAAATAACCTAATGCTGAACTATAGATGGGTCATAGACAAGATTAAGAAGGAAATCACTAAATTTTTGGAACAAAATGACAATGAAGACATGAATTATCAAAACCTCTAGGATACCGCAAAGGCAGTCCTAAGAGGGAAGTTTATAGCACTGCAAGACTTCCTCAAGAGAACGGAAAGAGATGAAGTTAACTTAATGGGACACCTCAAGCAACTGGAAAAGGAAGAACATTCCAACCCTAAACCCAGCAGGAGAAAAGAAATAACCAAAATCAGGGCAGAATTAAATGAAATTGAAAACAAAAGAATTATACAACAGATCAATAAATCAAAAACTTGGTTCTTTGAAAAGGTCAATAAAATAGATAAACCTTTGGCTAATCTAATCAGAAAAAAAGAGTAAAATCTCTAATTTCATCAATCAGAAATGATAAAGATGAAATAACAACAGACCCCTCAGAAATTCAAAA
>CAUYON010096233.1:0-73920 GCA_963573935.1 Arctocebus calabarensis
TATAGTGATCAAGAAAATGCCATGAAGGCTATCTGTAACAGTACGATCAAAACATTTCTGAATGTATATGAATCGTGCCCTATGATTGCACCAATGTACAGAATTATGATTCAATAAAATTATAAAAAAAAAAAAAGATTTTTTTTTCAGTAAGTTGACATAATTTTCAGCGTCCTGTAAACTGACACTTCTCTAATATAAAACAGTTCTTCCCTTTTTTGTCACATTGATAATTATTTACTTACTTTCCTTTGCCATCCAATAAACCCTTACACTTGTTTCGGTGATAGGGTAAGTCATTTCATATAAATGACAGCTTCACACATTACTTCCACTTATGACTTCTGTGTCCCATTTACTAGTGTTCAACTTAAAAATAAACCCTCTGCTTTCACTCCATCTCACTATGAAAAGAGTAAAAAGTTCACTTTCAACAGTATTTCTAGAGGCAGTTCTAGAAAGTTAAATTATCTTAAAATATTTTTAATATGTCAGCATTAAAAGGTAATCTAATAATATAATTTTTCATATTTTTCTACTTCCAAGCTATATTTTAGCACCATTTTAATAGGCTTGATTTATCCCTCATGCTAAGAATAATGGAAATGGGTTTAAAAATGGGAAGAGGAGAATATTACTTTATTTAGCTAAATGATCTTTCTTCTATTACATTGTATACACATTGTATACACATACACAGATGTGGATTATGTTTTTGGTACTTTAAAAATTTTTTTTACTAATCAAGTAACAAATATACAGATACACAGATGTAGACTACCTTTTTGGTATGTTTTAAAAGGAAAAATGTACTTTGTTACAATATGCTCATTTAATGAGGATGCTTGTTTATTTGTTGTCAGTGAGATACTAAAGAAATACCAGGGTGGTGCTTGTAGCTCAAAGGGGTAGGGCGCTGGCCCCATATGCCGGAGGTGGTGGGTTCAAACCCAGCCCTGGCCAAAAACTGCAAAAAAAAAAAAAAAAAAAAGAAAGAAAGAAAACAAAAGAAATACCAGATACAAGGCTTCATAAACTTAAATTATTTTCAAATAATTGGCCACAAAGAATCAAAAATTTCAAATGTCATTCATATAATAAAAGTACTATGAAAAAATGCATATATTTTGGGGTGGATGGACTGCCAATCTGTCTTTTAGATTCTATGGTAGTTGTGAAATGTCATTCTATTTGCTTTTGATAGGCAAAGAACACGTTTTGAAGAGGAAGTTATTATAATACTATCAAACACTCAAACCGTGGCAGCTTTGAAGTACCAATCCTCCAGCATGCACCTGCACCGCACAATGCGTCTGAATACATTGCTGTGACTGCAGTCACAGCACAGACCACAATCCACCGGCCTACATCATATTCAAGTGAATCCAGCCGCAGCTGGGTTTCAGAACTGCTCGGAGCATTTGCACTTACTATGCAACGCACCTGCACACCTTCGGGGATGGTTTTAAGTGTTTTCGACCCTTTGGACGTAGTAAAAAGTCTCCAAGAGTGGAATTTTCTGGCGTCTATATTGATAGCACATAGATAGTGCTCTGAGATACAGACAACTCAAAGCAAATTGAAATAAAATTCATGTTATGGAATAAAGCAAGACAGTATAAAGAAATTTGATATGGAAGCCCTAGAAATAGAAAACAACGAGAATCGAAACCATGTGCTGGAAATTTATGGCACAAATATAATTTGCGTCCCATGGCACACTGCTCCGAGGTTAACATTTAGAATCCAGCCGCTCCCTCTGCCAATCCCACTCAGGATATACAGCCACCACCTGGGGCAGTAGCAGATGCTTGAAAGGAAAGGTGGAGTAAAATGGGGCCACCTCCTTCCTAACAATTTCCCTGAAGAGAACTGACTCTGAATTTCAGTACTATACAGAGGTGCCAAAAAACGTTTACATACCTTAAGAAATTTTAAAAAAAAACGTATTAAAATTGTAATACTCAATATGTGCTGATAACAAAAGACGAACACATGTCACATTGAACACCTCTTGTAATTGCGGAGGTCAAATGTGGCTGTTAGAGACTTGAGTATTGCAAGTATTGCAAACTTTGATATAGGTTTCTCCTTTCTTAACATTCGTATACAATTTTTGCACCCTCTGTATACACTACTGGAACAAAGGTTGTATTTTCTTAAAGAAAAAGACTCTGACAGAAACTCTTAAGGAAAAAATAATACAACTCAAAAAGACAGCTCAAGTTCTATGGCTGCATAAGATGTGTGTAGTTCAGTTAAAGACATTTTATTCAATATTTTATAAGGTAAAAATGCCTTAAACATTGAGTTTGAGTGCAAAGTTTTCAAGCAAAAGCATTTTGAATACCAAGTTATAAAACAGGTATTGTGTTGGATAGAGGTTTGTAGCAAAGGAATCTCGGTCTATCCACCTTTAAAATTCTCAAGTTTATAAAATTACATCTTCACCAATGAGTCTAAACTTTGAAAGGCTTCTAAGAAGTAGATCTGAAACTAGCATAGGAGAAATAATTCATGATCAATTGCATTTTAAATTGTTAGATGAATATCAAACATCAGAATATGGAGAAATGCATCAGTTGTAATATTCTGAAAGGCTTTGCTTGATCTGTGAGTCAAAGACTGATTGGGGTTTAAATAGATAGTGAAGACCCGGAAGATTGTACTCCAGGTAAAGGGATTAGAAAGGAATAATCACCACATAAAAATGTGGCCTTTACAGGGCAGAATGAAACTAGTTTTGTAGGTCGAAGAACTGATGCTGCAAAGCCAGAAGTTGACATAGTAATACTGGAAAAATTGGCTAGCATCTGAAAGGAGAATGGAAAATTTCTAAGAAAAGACCAAATTTAATGGAGCAGGCAAGGGATCACTAATACAGGCATATGAGTAGTTTATGATATGTTTCAAAAGGTTCTTAAATTATTTGGGTGCTTGATTGGAAAGGTAATGGACACTTATGAAACTGTAAGTGGGATAAGCTATAGTAAGTAGTATCCAAATGAGGATTATTTCTGAAAACAGATATGTAGAGTTTTGGTCACAGTCAGAGTATCTTCAGTAAACACTAAAAGGCCAAACATGATTCATTGGTGTGATAATTCTAGCCCCCAAATTGCCTTTCACTTGCTTCTAATTACATTCAGGGGTGGGGAATCTGGTCTCAAGGCCATCTGTGGTCCTCCAGGTCCCCAGGTGCAGCCAAATCCAGACTTCACAGAACAAATGCCTTTATTAAAATCCATAGCCAACATATTGACCAGGGAAAAACTGCAAACCCTCCCGGTTAGAACTGGAAACAGGCAAGGTTGCCTAAATCTATCACTACTGCAATCCAGCATAGTGCTAGAAGTCATATGAGAGGGAGCCAAGAGTATCCAAATGGGTAAAGAAGAGGTGAAACTATCACTATTTGCAGAAGATATGATTTTATACCTGGGAAGCCCCAAAGATTCAACCAGGAGAGTACTGGAATTGATAAGTAAATTTAGCACAGTCTCAGTTTATAAAATCAATGCACACAAATCGTACCTTTCATATATGCCAACAACAGTCAAGCTGAGAATCAAATAAAAAACACAGTACCCTGCACAGTAACATCAAAAAGAAAAAAAAAAATCTAGTAATACAATTAATTAAGGAGGTAAAAGACCTCTGTAAGAAGACTAATGAAATATTGAAGAAAGAAATTGCATAGGATGTAAACAGATGGAAAAAATCCTGCATGTGGAGCTACAAACTCAACATTGCTAAAATGTCTATACTACCTAAAGTGATTTATAGACTCAACACAACTCCCATTAAAATGCCAGCATCAATTTTTACAGCTCCAGAAAAAAAAACAGTTCCACACTTTGTATGGAATCAGAAAATACTCTAAATAGCCAATTCATTTTTATGTAATAACAAATCTAGAGACATTACTTTAACAGACTTCAAGCTATATCACTAGGCTATACTAATCAAAACAGCATGGTACTAGCATAATAATAGAGGCATAGACCTATAGATTAGAACAGAGAACCAGGATATATGAACATTCTCATATCTGATATTTGAAAAAGCATACAAAACATATACTGGGGAAAAGAATCTTTGTTCAATAAATGATGCTGGGAAAACTATATTGCCAAAGGTAAAGGACAGAAACAGGATCTGCACTTCTCACCACTCACAGACAAAAAAGTTCACATTAGATAATAGACTTAAACATAAGACATGAAACTATAAGGATACTAGAAGAAATTGTTGAAAAACCTCTCATAGATGTCAGCCCAGACAAAGAATTTATGAAGAAGATACCAAAAGCAATCACAGAAACAAAAAAATAAACAAATGGAACACAGGCAAATTAAAAAGTTTCTGCACAACCAAGGATACTATCAACAGAATAGCAACCTACAGAATGGGAGAGGCTCGCCCCCCATAGCTCGGTGGGTAGAGCTCTGGCCACATACAACAGGGCTAGCAGGTTCAAACCCATCCCGGGCCAGCTAAACAGCAATGACAACTACAACAAAAAAAAAAGCTGGGTATTGTGGCAGGCACTTGTAGTCCCAGATACTTGAAAGGCTGAGGTAAGAGGATAGCTTAAGCCCAAGAGTTTGAGGTTGCTGTGAGCTATAACACCATGGCACCCTACCAAGAGCAACATAAGGAGACTCTGTCTCAAAAAAAAAAAAAAAAAAAAAAAAAGGAGAAAATACGTGCATGCTATCTTTCCAATAAAGGGCTGCTAAAAGAACTCTTTTGTTAAGAAAACGTCAACCACTCCTTTAGTAAGTGGGCAAAATACATGAACAGAAACTTTTCAAATGACGATTGCCTGATGGCCAACAAACATGAAAAAATCCTCAATATCTCTAATCATCAGGGAAATGCAAATCAAAACCACAATGAGATTATCACCTAACTCCAGTAAGAATGGTACATATTAAAATGTCCCAAAGCAGTAGCTGCTGATGAGGATGTGGAGGGAAAAGAACACTCTTATTTTGTTGGTGGGACTGCAACTAGTACATCCTTTATGGAAATACTTCAAAGAACTAAAAGTGGACCTACCATGTGAACCATCAATCCCACTACTGCGTGCTAAAGCAAAGGAGGGGGGTAAAAGACGTTTTATGGAAAAGACAGAGTAGCACAATTCACAATAGCAAAGACCTGGAACAACCCAAGTGCCCATCAACATATGAATAGCTGAATAAAATGTGACATATGTATATCATAGAATACTTATCAATATATGAATGGATTAATAAAATGTGACATATGTGTATCATGGAATACTTCTCAGCCAAAAAGGAATGATGAGTAGTATCTTTTGTAACAACAAGATGGAATTGGAGACCATTTTCCTAAGTAAAGTATCAATCACAAGAATGGAAAAACAAACACTGGTTGATCAACACTTATCTGCACATATGGAAGAAAAATTCAATGGAATTGAAGCAGGTGTGGGGGGGCGAGGACGTGAGTAAATCATACCTAATGACCAAATCACACACTTCTTGGGTGAAGAACACGTTTTAACTCTGACATCAAATATACAAAGGCAAATTAGATAACCAAAACATGTGTACTGCCGTAATATTCTGAAATGTTTTTTTTAAAGTACAGAAGAACCTCCATAGTTGACCACCTTCCTACAGCAACCACCTCCTTACATTGACCTGATTTTCACAGACTGGATAATTCCACGTGTACTCAATGGGAGTTCATTATGTTGGCCACTTCTCCTATGTAACTAGTTTGTTACGATCAGTCCCTGGGTGGTCAGCTTATACAGGTTCTACTGTATTGTTTCAGGAAATTTGAATTTGGTCAAAAGGCCCCACTCAAGCATATGTATGAATTAAACCATTATTTTACATCATCAATATAAAGCCTCAATTTTATAATTTTGCATTAGAAAAATATTCCTTCTTCCAACATCTACTTTCTTTATCCCTTTTCCCATAATTTTCTATTATTATTAACCAATCATAATATTGCATATGATCACATATTTAAAATATTAAAGGATTCTTTTAAAAGACAAGAAGAGAAACAGTCTGGGGCAAAACAGATCTTTAGGTATTTAAGAGAGAGGTAAAAAATGCTTCAACAACAACAAAAAAAGAAAATGACAACAAATGAGGTAAATGGCAAATCTCATTAATGTTTCAAATTCGGTAGTCTGTATCAAAAAGAATAAACAATTAAAAGGATATTTCTGAAATTGTTTTCCAAAATAAGCATTTTTATTTTGGATGAAGAAAAAATTATAATTCCCCATTGAATTATATATTCCAGCATTGCTCCCCAACTCTCACTATTTGATTTGTCTGCCTCGTTGAAGCCCCAATGCCCCTTGAAAGGCAAGGTACTATCGTTTACACTTTGAAGTTTCATTCCTCGAATGTACAGGACACATTCAACATATACTTCCAAATCTGAACAAAAGTCTGCAATTGAGGTAAAGGAAGATTAAATTAAAAGGGTATCAAATACTCTGGGTAATCTGCAATAGGAACAACTTTATTCATTGCAAATTGCTCACTTCAGTTCCATTCATTTGTGAGCCTGTAATGTCAGTTTTCAGAATCATCACAGGACTCAATGACATTGTGCATAATAGCTCTCTATTGGTATGAGATACACATTGTTTACAGTAACTTCGGGTCTGTCTGTTAAACACTGTATTTGTATAAAAAAAAGTCCAAGGTCTCTATTTACTATTGAGGATACTATTTTAAATTATGGGATAAATAAACAGCGCCTCACACGCATTATATTCAAACACGTAAGTCAGAAGATTTTCCCCTTAGGGGAGTTGTTAAACCAATGATATTATTATTGAAATCAAAGTCTATATATATATTTGAAAATCACCTCTTTATAATTTTAAATGATGGAAAACAGTATTACCTTGAAAACCTACACCTCGCCATCTATAGGTTTCATTCTTCTCCCCGAGGTTTCTCCTTCTATCCTCTTCTCTTACTACATTGCTGTGTCAAATGATACAGTTTTTCTGTTTTGCTTTAAGTTAGCTGTTCTCTGTATCTCATACTTTACCTGACAGCTATCATTAACATTTGCATCACTTAATAGGTCCTTGTAATTTTACAGCCTTGAAGGGGTTAATGCAGCTTTCAAAGGAACCTGATTTATATGCAGTGAGAACCTATGCTCTGGCATGCAATACTTAGCAAAAGCTGTTTGGTTTACAAGGACAAATTTAAAATTCTAGCACCTTAAGTAATACTGTGAATTACAGACCCAAGACTATTTAAGTATGCTACTATTCTTCATTTTCAGAGAGGATGTTTTCCTTATGCTTTTATTGCCTCTGTCAGCTAACTCCATCTCTGATAATGATAGCATTTTTTGATGACATGGATGAATACATATAAGATTCAAGTCCTCCTCCTAGCAAAGTGGTAATTCCGTAAGGAACGTCAACAAAAACATGCCTATTAAGCCAAACCCTTTGTAAAAATCAAGGAAGATAGTCTTATTAGTGTTTTTCTCTGCCTGCTATCTGATTTCTACTGGGATATATATTTATTTGCCACTTTAAATCCCATCATTCATCTTGTTTTTAGCACTTCTTATTTTCAATTGCTAGAAATTAACAGAATTGGGTGTCATTTTCAGCATTCGTAGAAAATTCAGTTAATCCAGATGCAGCTAATCTTCTGGTTATTATTTAGTAATCAATATGATATGGGAGTCTCAGAAGATGGATTTCTTAAGAAGGATTTTAGTATGTTAATGTTTTAATGACATTCTAAGCTCCACAACTATTTATACTATTTATACTCACTAGATTCTAGAAATTGACCTAAAATTTCAAGTATTACCTTTAATCAAATGGACATGTGCAAATGAGCAGATGGAAGCCTTGCTCAGACCAGTATTTTAAAAAATATTTTTAGAGAAAGAATAAAAGAGATGTTAAAATTTTAAACCAGTGGGAAATATATACTTTCCCATAAATGATTCTTGTGAAAATTGCTTATATTAGAATAATTTAAAAATAAACCAAAGCTAAGTGTTTTCAAAGTATATGTGCACAGGCATGCATGTGGGTACACACACACACACAATACTAAATACATACTTTTAATAAAAACACCTCTTATTACATAAAATTTTCTGAGAGAACTATTAAAATTGGTAGCATCCAAAAGTAACCTTAAAGTAAAGTACAGGTTGAAAAAAAAAAAAAAAAAGTAAAGTACAGGTTGTTTGAACCGAAACAGTTTAGCCTTGATCTTGCTATAAAACAGAACTCCTACGACCAAGCTTCCAAAACCACCACTATAACTGCTACTACTATTATAGTCAAAAATATGTATAAAGAATAGAAAAATGAAGACAACTAACACTTCAAATAAAAGCATTCCTAATTCTATATGAAATCAACACATTGTACCCCATAAATGCATTACTGTATACATGATCTATGTATTTTTGTTTATGATTTTATAAAAAAAATATGAAATATATAAATTTAAAAAAAAAGCTGTTCTTGGAATTACCCCTGTAAAACCACTCCATTCTTATTACCTGTAAGTGTGCAATAAGTTTATTGGAAGCTGATTTTTTTATTCTGTATGATTGGGTCATCCCAAGAATGAAAATTCAAGCAAAATCAATACACTCAATATCCATGTTCTAGAGTAAATATACAGGAATGTCTCTTATAATGGGTATTACTAGCAATGACAAGC
The DNA here is from genome assembly GCA_963573935.1 of Arctocebus calabarensis. Classification (NCBI taxonomy): domain Eukaryota; kingdom Metazoa; phylum Chordata; class Mammalia; order Primates; family Lorisidae; genus Arctocebus; species Arctocebus calabarensis. Next base: position 8,724 of record CAUYON010096233.1, read on the forward strand.
CATTTTTCTAGTAACAGCTCTGAGTTTTTTTAATCATTAAAACACACTGAAGTAATGAAGAAATTGGTAAAAGAAGTCAGGAAACTCACATATTAACAGATGAGGGATATGGCCCTGCTTTGTAATCAAACTGAAGGTCAAAAAAGCTACTCGAGAAGGCCTTCTGTGAATCACAGGCAAGGTAAAAACGTGTTTTTAAAGAAAACAGTTCCATACATACTGCAATCAAAAGTTGTCTACAGTGGTGTTTTAAATGCTTTATCTACAAGAGGATTTTCTGTGATTCAACTACTAATCAACCATACCCAAGCAAAGAACAGACGATAAAACTGAAGTTTATTCTCCAAGAGTAGCAGTAATAGGGAAACGAAAATAAATACATGAGCTATTATTTTATTTTCAAACTAGCAATCAGAATCTAATCTAAAAAGAAATTCTTATTGATATCACAGGGAGAATTCATTAAGACAATTTCCCTTAATTTGAACATGCTATATTTAAGTTTTTCCCTTTAAAAATCTTTATGCTCAATCTTAGCAAGAAGTAATTTTTTGTTGCTGCCAAAGCTGTTTTCAATTAGCTTTTTAACAATTTTTATCCTCATTGCTGAGAAAAGGATGAAATGTGAACGATTCAGTTTGGTGTTAAAAGCCCTTCATAATCTGGCCCAAATCAATTCTTTCAGCAATTTTATCAATTAAAAAAAAAAAAAAAAAAAACTTAAATTTTAACAACTCAAATTTTTATATTTGCTTTCACAGAAATTCCTTTTTTTAATGTTGAGGAAAATGTTACCAATATTCTAACTGACCCTAAAATTTCTTTAACACTTTATTAAGTCAATTGAAGAATGTGGACTCTCCTACTGGTCACATAATTGAGATCATAAAGTCTCTCCTCACAGCAGAGAACAACCATGATTTGAGTCTACCTCTACCCTTGAATTTGTAAGTGACTTAATTTTTCAGGTCTAGATGAATTTTTTCCCTGACTCAAAATTATCTGGTTCTAAAATTCAAGGTCTATTCAGACATGGAATAAAATTTAATTATTTTATTGGGTAAATTTCCCTTAAAATATTTATTTTATTTTAATGCTTATTTATTGAATGATGAAAATATGTGTGATCACAAAGTATATTTATTTAGAGACCTTTTACTTTTCCAATGGAAAAATGATTTCGATCAATAGTGCTTAGCAAATATAAACTTCATACATAGGCTTCTTATTGAGTATAGTTGTTTTAATACTAAAAATAAATATTTTTGCACATAATTTTGTGTAAAATCTCAAATGTAAATGATTGTTACATTAAGCATTTATAAAAAAAGGTATTATTCTAAGATATATAACCTTTTGATCTATTTATTATCCATAAAATATAAAGAATTTATGTATCTACAAAAACCATTTGTGTGGGAGATAACAGTGATATAAACAAAAGAAAAATATGTCTGTGGTAAATACCTTATGACCTGCACCCAAAATGGTTATACTACATATAACAATTCTATCATAATAATAAATTAATACATATATGTAAGAAATAGGCAAGAAGTCCATTTAGTTGGCTTCAATAAATGTATTCTAAATTGAAGAGTTTTATTGTAGCATATGTTAATAGAAAATATTTAAAGTTTAATTATGATTATTATGATACTGTAAGAAATAAAATGTAAGTTTTGAAATGACAAGTTAACTTCAGACATGTCATATAATTATCACTAAAGAAATGCAATTAAAAAGTAAACATAAATATACTTATTCACGTACCGTTTGTATGCATGTTTAAAAAAAAATACCTTCCTATAACACACAGAAATGAATAGAAGGGGCCTTGCCCACAGGCAAACATTTCTGAGAAGCATTGAGGGACTATAAGCTTTACTCAACCTAACAACAGCTTCTGGTTTTCCAGGGGCTCAATCACATTTCTCAGCTAGTTCAGTATTTCATGTGGGTAAATGGCCATGGTTGCACAAAGGTGTTCACGTGTATACATGCACCAGTGAGCATTCACATACCCTGGAGCAGAAAATGGATGTCACATAAAGACAGATAGTTAAGAGCACAAGAAATAAAGTATAGAAATATACTTTCTAAAATCTAAAATGCCTTATTTTAAGGTATAAATTTTATCCTTGAATTTAATTTTTACAGAATTAAAAAAAAATCTCTTCTGGCCAACTAATTAAAATTTAATTGGTATGAAATCATAGCTTTTAGAGGTAACAAGAAAGATGTTTATACAGATTGTGTGTGTGTATATAAGCACACACGCAGTCACGTGTTTTCCAACTACCCATTTCATTACCCCAAATCAGGCAGAAGTATAATTTTCCTAAATGTAACACTGTCTGTGTAAGGCCTTTGCATTTATTTTCTCTCCAATTTCCATGCATTTCCATATTAGAAATAGGCAATGTTTTCTCTTTTTCTGACATGAGTAATACAACACAAATAAATACAACAGTGATTCTTAGATTGCTGTTAATACATGTTTATTTTTCAAACGCAGCAACAACCTGATATAATCACATTGTCCCATGGCTTGTGCCTCTCTCATGTCGTGATTAAACTACGCAGAAACGCCTCCAATCTCTCAGAAGCAGTCAAGTTATTCAGAGACCTTGATTATATGCAATCCAGACATAGAATAATATAATATGGTAAGCTAAAATTTCACCTGAGACAGATACATAGCAAATTCTTTCATGTTTTTACTTAATTGTCCAGTTGTTGCAAATGTTAATGTGTTTACCAGATTGCCTGAGTCTTGTCTAGAGCATACTTAGAGATTAGTGTATATTGTCAAAATGTATTGCATCCGGGGAATTTTAATACTGAGTTTCTTCAGTTATTATAAGTTACATGAATTTAGTTCTTCCTTATCTTTAGAGAACTATATTGGGGTGATATGTAAAGATCTTAAAACGTAATGTGCAAAGAAGCCTTTTACATATTTTCATGAAACAATGTAGCTGCTATGACATATAACTGAATATCCAAAAGGAAAGCAGAATTTCGGCAACCAGTTTCTCAAGTGAAACACAGTAACAGTGAAGCAGCTTGCTCTCTACACACAACTTAAAGGAAAATAAACAAGTCCCTCTTTTCTGTGATAGCCCACTTTCCATTCTATCAATTTCTTATTTAGCATTTCCTACACTAGCTCCAAAGTGAAATTAGCATAAGACATAGACATTTTTACATGAAATAATTAAGAATTGGCCCACGTAAACGCACTTAATATGAAAATCCGAATAGAAACGAATATTTAGATTCTTGCTTAAACCCTTAATACAACACAACTTTTCCTGAAATACTAATAAACAACAGTGCAGAAGTAATAAATCACTTATTATGCTATTTTCTTTAAAAGAGATAAAGTCTACAAGTTCTGCATGAGCAATGCACAGTTTCATGAGTGCCATCATCTAACAGGCAAAATACGGATCACAGAGAAGCTAGTGGATGAAGAAATTGCTCACCTGGAGGAAGCAGATCAACAGACTGAAGTCTACTTGTGATGGTGTGTAGGGTGAGGATAGCAAAGGAAAGCAAAGTCGGGAATGCTTGAAAAATAAAATATTTTTAGTTAACAAATAGAAAAACCACGTGGGAAAAAAGGGCCAATTGAATTATGAATCCTCTCTATTAGGTTTTATATTAAAATTATTTAGATTGATTAATACCTGAAAGATGTGGTCATTAGTATTTCCAGAGACGTATGACATAGTCTTACTGGAAGAAAATCACTTTGGGGGGAATGTTTACCTTCAGATGAGATGAAAACAGGGCGAAACAAAGCAACTCTATGAATCTCTGGGACAATGGGAAAAATAATTTCACGATGCATTCAGTTACTTTAAACACAATAAATGCTTTTTTTTCCTGCCATAATGGATAGCTATAAACAAGCAGGCCATGAACAAGTCTCAAACTATCTATTCTATAATAATACACTGGGTACCATGGTTTTAATAAAAAAGTTTGCTGCATCTTAATTTTAGTTACACAAATATGTTGCCCAGATCTCCAGACAATAGATGATTTATAATTTAGTGCTTTACTTAGTCATCTAATTTTTAAGGGCATATTTTAGTAATTGTATATACATATGTGTGTGTGTGTGTGTGTATATATATATATTTCTGTAGTAACTTCTATAATTTTTTTTACCTGACTTGAAACAGTTATATAATATAAAACTAAGGAAATGCCATGGTATATTTTTCTTTGTTTTCCTTTTTTATGAGCACCAACAGTATATTATGGGCATGTATAATTGATTTACTTCTTACACTACAAAGAAAGGAGCATTTTGTTTTGCAATAATGTTATTGAAATGCACAGTGAACATGAGAAATCAATTGCTGTCTAAATGTCCTGCCAACAAAAAATGCCTGTTGTTGAGCAAGAGTAACCTTATTTTTAAAATAGTCTCATTTTTGAGTTGCAATCTTTATTCAACATCTGTTGGTTGCCCCTCCCTGAAATGTAATTATGCGAGATTCCAATGTAAAACAGGTTGAGCACTTAATAACAGGCAGTTCAAGCATTTTTCTCACTGTGGTCCTGGGAATATTTCTTTCATTTGTGTCCCCTTGGCTTTGTGTTTAATTTGTGTATGTTTCTTTCCTATTCTTCGTGTATACTCCCACAACAGATGGAAACACCTGGAATTAAGTCTGCCTCATGCGCATGTTTAAATTAGCTTATTGTAATATGGAGCACAGTAAAAAGATACAGAATATCCAGCATCTTTGTTTAAGAGGAGAAAAAAAAACACTATAAGGTACTTTTTATGTCTTCAGCCTAAAATTTTGAAAGGGTATTAGTTCTCCCCAACAATATGTGAGCAAAACTATATAGTATGTGATTTTCATTTATTCTTACGTTTTTGGCCAAACTTACTTGTCTTTTCTGTATATGACACTATCCTCCTACATTTTCAGTCCTAGCAGCAATTGAACATTTTTATATCCATTGATCATTTTACTATAAAAGGCACTTGGCATTCACTTGATAAAAATGCAAAGTCAGTCATTAATATGTAATGTATTTCAGATGTAATCAAAATATTTCACATATTTGTATATAATATAAAGAGTCACATAAAGTTAGAATTTCTTTAAATCAGAAAAATATATTTTCTTCAAACTGGAGAAAAAACAGCTGTAGGCTGTACACCAGGTTGGCTACTGTCCTCCCCAAATTCATGTCAAGACAGAACAGAAGAACAGGAACTTATTTGGACATAGGCTCTTTGCAGACGTAATTTTTTAAAATGAGGTCATAGGTCCTATTGGATTAGAGTTGGCCCTAATTCAAAGATTAGTTAGTGCCCTTGTATGAAGGGAAAACAGAGACACCGAGATAGTCATGGGAGTAAACAGCATGGGGCCACAGACACAGAGCCCCAAGGTCGTGTCTAGGACTCTCGGCAACCATCAACAGCTAAGAAAGAGTCCTCCCATAGAGCCATCAGAGAGAGCAGGACACTGCTGATACCTTGATTTTGAACTTCTAGCTCCCAGCATAGTGAGAACATAAATTTCTGTTATTTAAGTCACACAATCTGTAGTACTTGGTTATAGCAGTTCTAGAAAACCAATTTTAATTTTGGTACTGTGAAGTGAGGTGTTACAGTAACAAATTTCTAAAAATGTAGAAGTGGCTTTGGTATTGTGTAAGGGGGAGAAGCTGAAATAGTTTTGAGGAGCTTGACAGAAACAGTTTGTCCTGAAGATAACTTTTGAAAGAAATATGGGCGTGAAAGGTGATTCTTCTGAGGGCTCAGAAAGAAGCAAAGAGAGATGTAGAAACAGATTTTTATCATTTTAGAGGAGATCTATATGGTCATATCACAAACAGAATGTTGCTAAAAATATAAACATTTTGGTGAGGTTTCCGGTGGCAATGCTTTTGAACACTAGACTAAAAGACAATCCTTGTAATAAAGTGACAAAAAATGTGGCCACATGTGTTCTACTATGGGGTGGAAAACTGAACCTGCATCAATCTACTTAGATATTTATGTAAGATTTACAATTGAATTGGGACATGTGTGGTATGGTTTCTCCTTGCAGTGTGGGAGCAAAGGAATATTAATTAGAGCAATTAATTAGGAAGAAAGAGACTAGTTGAAGAATGAACTGCAAAGCAAAAAGGAACCAGCAATGGATTTAAAAATTTTCAGCCATGAAACCAGATAGTATGCTCTGGAAACAGAACCAAGGGTGCGGGCACATGACCATTTGCTAAAGAGATTAGTGTGTGCCTTATAGATCTGATTCACTATTCCAAGAAAACTCAAGATACAGAGATGGATCTATCTAGGAAGGATCTGTGGCAAACTGTCGTCTAATGGTGTGGATTCCCCTGACGGAGAAGAACAACAAGGTTTTTGAGGATTTTATACTAGCAGAAGCACTTCCGTCTTGGACTGAAAAGGACAAAGATGGGATGCAATGAAGGAAAAGTGATTAGCAAAAGCATGCTGAAGCCTTGATTTTGGATTTCTAGTCTCCAGGACCACGAGAGAATAAATAAATTTCTGTTGTGTAAAGCCATCCAATCAGCAATATTATGTTACAGTAGCCATAGGAAACTAACATGGGCTGCTGAAAACGAAACTCACAAATGCAAAACACCCAGATAGCACCATCAATCGGTCAGTCAACAAACAGATAAACAAATAAAAAGTAGTCTGGAAAGGTATAACAAGAATAAACTGAAAAAACTGAAATATCTTCTGTTGTATGATTCATAAATAAATAATTTAGCAAAATAGTGACATATACGTGCCAGGCTGGCATTGTTCCTTTCTCTCTTTGAGATGTCCTGCTGTTCTCTGGCTCCTTTACTCTCCCCACCCCCAAATTCCTCTCCGTCACTCGCTGCTCTCTGCTCTCTTCTTGATTTAGTCTTACTCCCCACTGTTTACCCCGTCTCTGATATAAAATAAACTTTACACTTTTATATTCTAAATATATATATATTGAATCTATCTATATATATTTTTATATTCTAAAAGTATATATATCTACACAGACTCTCTATATATCTACATATATTTATATTATATATATATATATATACACCAGTAAAATTGATGTTGCTGGCTGTAAAGCACCCAAGAAACATATATGCAGTTGTTTCTGTAAAATTCTTGCAAATTAATTTCTCCTTTGCTTTTATTCTAAGACTACTGAGGCTTCTCTCTCCAGTGGATATGCTGGCTTGATTTTTATGTATAATATCACATTTTTGTTACCATATTAACGGCAAATTTCTATAAAATTTCCATAAATAGTAGTGAGTTATTAAATAAAATGTGTAACAGAACAAGTGCAAAAAATGTGCATATAACTGCATAGGTACTTGGGTTAACAATCAAAAAAGATCAGCCCCTTGTAGGGAGAAAGCACGACTTCATATTTGTAAAATAGCTTCCTCCATGTTCATGTTCTTAGTCATGAACTGAATATGGTTAGTAAAGACAGATGATGCCAGTAGGTAATACTCAATATTCAGCATTATCTAAGAGCATAAATGGGTAACTTTCCCACTGTTTTGGAAAATGAAAACTAAAATATTAAAAATATTCCACATTTAGATATTATTGAGAAACGTTTCATTATGTTTTTTATTTAGATGGAAAAAAAGGTAGAAATACATTTCCCTTAAGAAATGTGATGTTAAATTTCACCAAAATATACTATACATTACCAATAACATTCTGGTGGGGTTTCAGGTGGAAATGTTATTGAGCATTAGAAGAAAAGTAACCCTTCTTTGCATTATTGCCAAAGTCATTTATTACGTTAATTTAGTACATACATATTGCGTTTCTTTGGGGCTTTATATATAAAAATCTTAATATTAAGCTATACTTTTTCTCTACAACATTATAGTTTATGAAAGAAGATAAATGTACTGGGAAGGGGGGAGACTAAATATCAAATACCTTTGAATAGAAATTGAGCAAAATCTCACTACTGATTCGCTATAGACTGATGTAAAAAACCTACATTATTTTGTTACATATATGTATACATTATATATATCACACACACACATACACACACACACAAAGTATTCACAAATCTTAGCAAGTACAGATCATAATAATCAATCATCTTATATACTATACCTCAAAGTCTAAAACCTAATGATGTGTAAAAACTAACAACAGAATCTTACACACAAATGCAAGAAAATATTTCTTATTGTTTTCTTTACTGTTCACAATAGAATGTTTCCGCCATGTTATTTCAGTTTCTCTATATTAAAAAACAATGCATGTTTTATTGTAGCATAGCAAATTACCCACTGTCACCTTGCTTCAAACAATGCCTTCCAAGTACAGTGCCTACATGTTAGGATTCAGTGCTTTTAGGATAAGATTTCCAGTCACCTAGTAAGGATTTGCAATAGGGAATAACATTGAATTAAAATTATTCCTAATATTAATCTATCAATCATTATGAGATCTAGAAATGTACTGCGAAATTAGATTAAAAAACAGTTTGTGTGATCAGAGCTGTAATTAAAGGGAAAGATGCTCGATAGATTTTTGGTTTTCTATAAAATTTCTCATGCTTTCTAGACTGTCTCAGCAGCAAGCAGATTTTGTTATCTGTAATGCCTCCCAAAAAGTCATGAAGACATAATAAGCCATGTAATCATCATTATCCTTGACAATGGCTACAAAGAAAAGAGAAATCATTTAAACCATTTCACTTTGATGTCAAAACAAAATGGCATACTGACAGGTACAGCCTGGCTTGTGATTAAATTTCAGAGACTACAAACCTATATAGTAGAATTCTCATTCACTTTAGTCTTGAAATCAAAGGACAGATATCTAAGAGTATAAAAATATCCAACCAAGTCAGAAATAAATCTGATCTGAAAATTTCTCTGTGACTTTCTCTAACTCAACGACAATAGCAATGACAGTAAAAAAGAAAAAGATGAGTCAAAATTCTTATGATGACAAAAATCACACAGCACTAGTGATTTATGCAATCAAAAATACCAAGCTTACACATTGTTCCACAATTACAAATGAGTTACTTTTTGAAAGTTGATTCATTATTCTGACTTCTGAAATTCAAATTGACATTTTACTATATTTAGAAGATCACAATTAATATAGACACTTAGTTTAGTTTACAAAAAAACATGCTAAATTTTTAGGTTGGCTGAACTTTGGTGCTAAGTACAGTTCTAGGAATACTAGCTCAGAACATTAGCAGTTTATTCAGTGAGTGATACTGAAATGTATAACACTCAATTATTAACTATATTTAGCATGTTGTCCCAATTGATCTCAAAGAAAAAATAAAAGGAATACTAGCTAAGGCTACTTAATTTGAAGTTCTAGTAATTAAATCGAAGTTTTTAAAGAGAATAATAAATCATAAAAATAGGATGTGCAGGAAGAAAAGAGCTTGTCCCCCATTGGTGATTTCCTGAAGATGCTCGAAGTAAGAAGTTTTTTACTCCAATTTTCTTTGTTTTCCTTTCTTTGTCTTTCTTCCTCTTATCACTTTCTCTCGTGCCTACATTTATAAGACTTTATTTATTATCCTAATTAGGAAATATCACCTTTCCTTATTTACTAGCCATGGAAAAGTTCTTTGTATCTCCCAAATTACTTATAAACTTTGGGAAAAAATATTTTAATGTCAAGTAGTTCATAACTGGAATATGTTGGGCTTCATATCCAAAGTCATGTGACTCAGCAAAAGTGTGCAACGCTCTCTAATTTTAGAGAAAAAGAAAGTACCTTTTATGTACTTTTTAATTCACTTCTTCACATATAGAGAATATTTATGACAGATTCAAAAGTCAGTTAACTCTCTCACTTGGGAAATTTTAATAAAAGTAATTTGGCAGTATAAACATGAGGATCTTTTTTATTTTTGCAAGAAATGTTAGGTACCACCATGAACGAAAGTAGGAAAAATAAGGAAAACCATATAAAATAGTAAGCTAATCAAAAATCTTTAAGGCAATTTAAGAATTATAAAAACAGGACTAAAGATAAACCTTTTAAAGAAAAAATCTAATAGATAAAGCAGCCAGTAAAGAACATTATGCAAAAGTAAAAGCAGAATAAAAAGGAATGAGACCCTGAATAAAAATGCAAGTATACAAAAAGATTGTCAACTTAACAATACACAACAGAGGGGGGTGTAACGTGCAAATTTGATGGATTCTTTTGGCGCTCACTTGAGTACTCAAAGAATGACAGGTCAATAATTAAAAAGATGATGATATTTGAGATAATAGCTTTTGAAGAATACAGAAAATATCACTTTTTGTTTAATTTGGGGAAGAAAAAACATCTAATTTATTTCACATACTCAGAAACTTTAAAGACACAAATCTATGAAATGAGACTGAATATAAACTTTCTAATATCTCTTTTGACAAAATAGTGATGCCTACAAGGAATGCGTGCACCTTACAATAATATAGGCCAAAACCATTCACACGTTCGGTGGCTAGTAATTATCTAGGACACTAAAAGATCCTAGCAAAAGTTAATCTAATAAATCTGCCCTTATCTCTAATACTTCACATCTGTGCCTTGAGCGAAATGGTTGTCAAAACTGAGCACTATTTACGTATAACTAAATCAGAGGTGGGGGGGGACGATGTCAAGGCTGTTCTAATTCCTTTCTTTTGTCCTTTCAGTCTGTGACATGAAATAGTCAGCTAGCTTTTTATTTTGATTTTCTACAGGGTGTCTTTTTTTCTTCTCATAAATATATGCTACATGGTGTGATGGTGACTGTTCCTTTGAGCTATTTAGCTGTGAAAACCTGGTTTGTAGGGTTGAAGGCCATTCTACATGCGATCATCTATAATCACTACACTTCTATGAGCTGAATACATCGACTTCAGAGTGAGAGACAATATGTTGGAATATTTTTTGACTATTTGTCAATGATTTCTATGTAATAGGTAAATGCATTTCACTGTGTATACTGCCCAAAATTACTAATGAAAGTAGTGAAAAATACAATATGCTATTTGTAGTTTTTCAGTAACATGAGCAGGAAAAATTGCCCTTGAAATCATCCTCTGTTTCCCAGGAATATTACCAGAAAACAATATGATTTTCATCAACCTCAGAAAACTAATATTCGAAGTATAATCTTACTTCAAACTGTGAATTTAGGTGTGATAGGCTCTCTAGCATCAATTTCCCTATCACAACAAGGAAAAGTTTGTTCCCACAAATATCTTTGAGAAATGGAATCAGTTCAATCAATTCCGAAATTTTAGAAGTCTGCGAGAACACATAATATAGCAGATCAAATAAAACTTTGAGTTGGTGAAATATCTGTGTGAAAGGTTACACAGACTTTCCACTGTTTTATCAAGGCCATGAATGTTCACTGTAATTGAACTTATATGTTCCCCTATTGTGACATGACTGCTTATGGAAGTAACTGAAAGATATTAGGGATATTGAAATATGTTGTAATCCAAAGTAGAATTATGATCACTTAATTTCGTACAATAAAGACAATTTACGTGTGTTTAATATAAAGTGTCTCTGGACTAGGAGTTTCAGTTCTGTGTTTTATTTCTGACCCCCTTTCCAACTTTACATGTAGTCTAAAAAATAAATTTTGTTTTTAGATGTACCATGAGAATGTTAAATATATAAACTCTTTCTTAATTTATTATACATATGAAATAAATTATCTTTGTTTTTAAAAAATCCTAAAACATTGGACTTTTGAATCTGTGCAGAACATATAAAAATAGTCATTTTTATCCAGGCATTATGATTTGGTAACAGGTGGTTCACAGTTAACTTTTGGTGGAACAGTGTTATTATAAGCCTCAATAGCAGATAACGTGATAAGATAACTATTCATGCTCCATGTAACAGCTTACTAACATCTAACATCCTATTTGGCAAGATCACTGCCTTTTTTATCCCACGTGAATTTTATATGTTAGATATTAAACATACAAATACAGATCTAAAAGGATAACTTTTAAGAACCTCTAAATTTCTTTAGGAAAGAAAAGAAAGTCATCTTAGAATTTTTGCAGAGAACACTCATAAAAAGGTTTGCTAAACTCTGTTCTGCAACATGGCTAATCTGCCTAAAAACTATTTATTTTATCAATAAATAAAAACTACTCTGTATAGTCATGAAATATCAGAAAGAGAAAACATTCTGAATCCACAGAGTTTTCACTTATCAAAACAAGTTCATTTATCTCCAGAAAGAGAGGGACACCTCAAAACTTAAGCAGGTGCTCAAATGGATAGATTGCCTCAGAAAAGATGGACTCCTTATCCTAATAAAAGCTAATGATCACACTTGACCCAAGTATTTCCTGATGATTTCTTTAAGTCTACTTAAAAATAAAAAAAAAAAAATTAAGAAGAATTATTTAAACAAGCCAAGTGGACAATTACCAGTTTGTCCAGATTGTCAGTCAACTGTGGATGTAGGTGGAATTTAAGTAGATTAAAGCACTGCCAACCTTTATATTTGACTCCTTTTTTTTACGAACACAGACAACAACCTTAGCAATTTCATTGCAATTTTACAAAAAAAGTGCTTTTTCCTCATTATGAATTTCAATTTATAATTCATTTCTGATTTCTATTGTTAATATTCAAAATGTATAAAATCTTGTATCTTGCCTGAGAAAGAGAATCACTAACTTGTTTTCTCTAGTGTAAATGATAAAAATAAATTCTGATCTCATTATTAACACTTTGAAATATGTAGTATCATTTGTCAGATACTGTTTAAGATAGGCTTCAAAGAACTAATTCTGGGTCATTTAAAAAGAGTCCAGTTATTTTCTTCACATTTTTTCTTTATTAAAAAACACGTCACTGTATTTTCCTTTGTTTAAATAATTTATTTGCCATAACATTGACATCTTCTGTCATTATAAAATTTGGTTTCTCTGCTCAATAAGTATGGTGTTCTGTCTTAAAATTCAAGGGCTAAAATACAAGTAATTTACATGAAATTATAAATCCATTTTCTTGAACATTTATAAAATTAGAATTTGACTGTCTAAAAATAAATATTTAATTTTACATCATCTTTAGTTTCTGCCCTGTATTCAGGGTCAAGATAGCATTTTCATCAACTATTGTCTGCTGAAAGTTAGAAGTAACTGATGTTGAAACTAAGGTGGTTGTTACAAATAAAATGCAAATATTAAACATTATTCCTTTTTCTTACCAAGAACTACTATTGCTGGAGTATCAGGTGTATAGACATTGTATTCCCATGTAATCCTACAATGGAACTTCACCTCTAAAGAAGGGGGAGCAACTGCTATTCGTTCTGGATTTCAAATGAGGATCTGGAATACAAAGAGTTACAGGGACTTTTTCTCTATCGGCAACAGACAAAAGTAAACCAGAACCCAGGTTATCTGCTTCCTGGTCTATTCCTGTATTAACCAACAAGGTACTGTTTGAAGCAGAGATCTTAAATTGCAAGAATGTTGCTGAGTCATAGTTTCTGAATAACATCTAAATTACAATGATTTTTATCTGTGAGGACAGAAATGATAGATGTAAAGGGCTGGACGCATGGAAAGGACAGGTGCGGTGAACAGTAGATCTGCAGTTCAATATATCGATTGGTCTATAACTCTTAAATGTGGCCCAACTTTTCATTACGAAAATTAATATTTTCTTCAGAGAAGCTTAGGATTTTTAGGGGGAATCATAAATGCCAGATATAAGTTAAATAGTAGTTGATTTGCTTTTAACTAGTTGGAGTAAATGTGTTCCTTTAGAAATCGTGTTCTCCTCTTTCTCTCTCTCTTTGCTTCCCTTCCTTCCTTTTCCTCCCTTCCTTCCTTCCTCTCTTCTCTTTCTTTCTTTTATCTGCAATCTCAAGTTTACCATGTGTGCTATTGGACTATGTATGAGTACCTCAATTTGGCAGTATCTGAAAACCAAGGAGTTAAACTAGAATTGCTACATGAGAGATAAGAATTTACAAGAAGACTGAACATGACCATAACCCTCCTTTGTCAAGTACTTGATTTTTGAAAAATGTAAATTATCAATATACTTTCAGCTCTTGTTTTATACCAGATACCTTACAATAGAAAATAATTCAATCATCCTTTCTTTTATAGACACTTGATTTTTAATTATTTAGAAAACAAAAATGTAATTGGTTTAATTTCTTTCAGACAGTGGGAAACTTTTCTAAAAATTATATTTAATTGGATAATTGAGATTTTCACTTACTGGAACAAAATGTGTCCTACTTAGCAGGTACCCTGAACAGCAATCAAGTGGTTAATGAAACACAAAACACTAAAATCTATCTAGCACAAAAGGCCAAAATCTTTCTACTTCTCATCAGGAATTTACAGAAACATCCTGACCCAGCTCTTTGGGCGCACAGGAGTTGTTATCCCGATTCAGATTCATGATTAATATACTCTAGAATGATACATTTGGCAATGGCCTACATAGGATCTCTCCGGGGACTGGGGGAAAAATAGACTATTAAATTGGAACAATTATACTACCATATACTATAATAGGTTTTTTTATGTGCAGCAAAATATGTTTAAACATGGTGAAAATTTTTTAAATAATCAAATGCCGACCTTACGGAAAGGAACTTCACTTGAAGAGAATAAGTTGAAAAAAGAAAAAAAAAAAAAAAAACAATGCTTACCAATTGAAACTTTATAGTTTATTTTTAGAAAATAAAATCAATGTGTGAAGCACGGTTATTCAACAATAAATTAATTTTCATAGAATATGTATTGAAAGTTCACATTTCTTTGTAATTTCTGAATTAACTAATGTTTTCTAAAACTTTCGAGCCTGCGTTTTTCACCAGAGGAGCATCTGTACATAATGAAGCACAGGAACAGAAATGGAAGAAAAGAAAGGAAATCTGAATTCTCATTGAAATCTTTCATATTCATTACTCCTGGCTTCTAGCAATTGCTCTCTAAGTATGTAAAGTGTTGCCAACATAATTTTACAAGTAAGAAAGTAATTATTACAATTTAGCAATTATATTTTGCTCTTAGTGTAGACAGAACCCATCTCCATCAAATGTTCTTCACAGTGTTAAGCAGGAAAAGGTGCTGTAAGACCCATACACTTGGACTGATTTACCTATTTCTAGCTTTCACATCTTGACAATCGAGTCAATATTTAACTTTGCTTCATTAATGTGAGAATTGATTTCATTTGCACCTAATTTCATTTAAATAGAAATATAATATTTTTCAAGTATTTGGACTTTGGACCTCGTAACCAAGTCATGTTGCCTACACTTCTCTTGCATGCCATTCTTTATGTAGTTTGCCAAAAAGAAAAAAAAAAGAAAGAAAAAGTTCTTCAATGAATGCTGCAGTATAGTCTCTAAGATTTATGTCCAATTTCTAGGTTGGAAGTAATCTTACAAGGTACTTGACTTCAACTGGTCTTTGATGACATAACTTGAATTGCAATATAGAAAAAAATGAAACTTTAAACACTTAAGAAATTTAGAAAAATTAAGAAGAAAATCAGAGATTTATAAAATAGTGCATTTTTCCTAACAATATATGCACCTCAAGAGAAAAAGAGAGCTTACAAAATGTGAAAAAAGAAAACATAAGTGTCCCATATAGTTAGGAATATAAATATCTACGAGGAGGGAAATGACATATAATAATTTAATCCCTCCTATGAAAAATATCTGTGTACGTGAAAGTTAAAAACAGTGCATCACTGTTGTTGGGTTGAGTTATGGTGCCCTTCTCACCATGCTAGTTGACATTATAAGATCGGAATGATTTTAAGCAATTTGATTTGATTCACAATTAACAAATAAAATATATAGAAATCATCTCCATTCTGACCTATCGTCTGCAAATTCCCTAATATACTGAAGTCTTACAATTAAAAATATAAAAGAACAATGTGATGATTAAAAAAAATGTGAATCTCCAAATATTATTTTAGAGAAAATAGTGCATATCTCCTCTTTCATGTACCTGTGAATGTAAGTGAACATGTCATATCATTTCTTTTTTAAAAATGTAACCTTTTGCTTTAAATACTATTTCAATTAACAATGAGTTACCATATTGGAGTGGAAAAAAATGTGGGTCTTCATTCAAGAGCTCACCTTTACCTTTCCCACAAGCACCAGCTTTATTGGTATTCAAAAATTGTGGAAATATCTGAAAGAAGTACTGACAATAGACACATCCCTTAAGATTAGTAGTCATGAACTCTAACCTCCCATCCAGGCTGTGTTATGGATTTCTTTTTGGTTGTAGGAAAGCTGAGAAATTCTAGTGTCTCTCTTTCTTTGATATAAAACATTTTTAAGCTTCCTACAAGTACATCCATGGATTTATGAAAGAAATGGGCATAAAATAATTTGATTATGAGAACTGCAAACAAATAAAAATTCAAATGTTTTACCATATTGCTCACTTTACTGCTAAATATATATGTGTGTGTGTGTAGATCATAAAATGTGCAATTTGGTTTAAAGTTGCAATGGTAATTGTAAAAATGAGATTCCTTTCTGTATGTTGAACAAGAACAATTTACAAGTTTTATCCTCTCCTTTTGAAAGAGAAGACAAGGAGACTAAAAATGAAAAGAGTATGAAGGGGAAAAATAAGTAAATGTTAAAATATAAGTTAATTTGTATGCTTGCCTCTGTTCTAGATTCTGTTAGTTCACCTGATTCAGCTTCCTTTTATATCGCCTTTTTAGAGATATGTTCCAGTAAAGGGGTATGAAATACACATAGCATTTTAAAATTCCCAGATGTAGCTCTTATATATTGAATAAAACATTTAAATTACTATAAAAGTAGCTGAATTAGTTTATGGCACATCTTAAGTCATTTTAACACAAAGGCTTTAAAAGTCTTATTCCAATGTGAATAAAACCACCAGTTGTCAGCCTAGTTAACCTTAAACATATCACAATATTAAAAAAGTACAACTTTAAATAAATTAATACGTATATAATTAACCTGTTGGTAAACCAAGAACACTTCAAGTTCAAGTAAACTTCACTAGATGTATGGAAATAAAAACTGCCAGTATGTGTCCTAAGCATGGCAGATAAATTAAGAATCTCTCATTTCTTTATCCATAAAATTGTAGACAATTTAACAATGAGCATAGAACTGTTATTTGAGATATGAAAATGCTAAATATCAATGCCTGGTTAACAGAAAATAGAAGATGAAAAAAGAATAGTCAGAGAAAATTTTATTAGCCTGAACCATAAAACATTATCAAGTTGAAATTATCTTCCTGCATTTTATAAGCCTTTTAACTTCCTGTTCTCATTGGCATTTATTAAACCATAACTCACCTTAAATTGGTTTACTTGTATTAAAAATTAATAAGCTCTAGGATATTTTCAATATAGTAAGATGTAGTCTGATATGCATTCAAATATATGTTTGCCTTCAATTCAAAATAAATTATCATTATCAGTTGGCATAACTTTAATATATTTATTAATTAGGTAAAGGCAAAGTATGTAAAGACAATGTACTTTCATATTGGTAGCAACTAGAATTATTCTCTATATTCCACTTTATCTGTGAATTAAAATTAAAATAATTTTTTTGTTGTTTTTGGCCAGGGCTGGGTTTGAACCTGCCACCTCTGGCACATGGGGCCGGTGCCCTACTCCTTTGAGCCACAGGTGCTCTAAACATATAAGATACTTAAAAGCCATTTGTAACCCTTCTAAACTTTTAATTGATATGTACACATGTTATATCTATGGTAACAAAATAACTTACTTTAAAAAAAGTAAAATGTAAATATTAAAAGTTTTAAACTTTAATATATAAAAATAATCACAAACAAACAAATAGAATAATAGCTTACTTCTCACTTTTAGTCTCTCCATAATTGTATTTTGGTTTTACTGTATAATCACTTTTGTTCCTTTAGTTAAAAAAAACAAACAAACTCTCTATATTAGGCTTATTCTAAGTCCAGATTTGCCCTGAAATATCTGTCCCAAAGAATTAAAGTTCCCCTTTCACCCTCAAAAATTAGTCCTTTTCAATATTAAATTACATGATTAACCTACCTAATACTCTCACTATCAGATATATGTATAAAAATACTCATGAGTTACTGACTGAATGAACAACTTCATTCTAAATCAACAAGATTTGGCTTCATTTTTTTTTTTTTTTACTTAACAGAATTTTGGCTCAAATATTTGTTCATAATTACTTCATATTTAATTTTGGGAAATACTTTTCAACTAATGAGTTGGTAAATAGTCAAGCCATGGCACTCTACCGAGGGTGACAAATTGAGACTCTGTCTCAAAAAAAAAAAAAAAAAAAAAAAAAAGAGAGATAAATTTATTATGCTTGCAATGAGCAAAATAATAAAATTTATATATATTTTAGAATTTTGTCTGAGGATGTAATTTTTTAATTGCATACATATAACTTAAATTGTTTTCAAAACGATTTTGCAAAAATGTAGACATTTCATTTAAAAACCACAAGGGATATCACCAAAAGTTTTTCCACTATTTAGTCAATTGAAGGGCATAAAATACAGTAGTTAGGATAATGCAATTAGTGAACATGCTATAGTCAGATTATTGTGAAAATCATACTTGGCACATGGCAAAGACTTCATGACTTACATCACATAATAATAATACTATGAAGGACTTGTGTTTATGTATTTGTGTGTATGTGTTTAAGGATCATGAATTGTATCATTTCTTCTACCCCTGAAAATTTTCAGTTTTATACAGAAGTCATATTCTCTGACCTCAGATACACATTAAATATGATACTTGCTAAAAATAAATGATTTTGCTCATTTTCACCTTTCCCTTTTGTTTCAGTTGCATAAATTAATAAAACAAATTATATTTATTTGTGACTATTACAGTTATAATTTTAAGTTTTCAATATTGCTCTGTCTAAAAAACTAAACTCCTTTACACATCATTAAATAATCTCTTCATGTTCTAATTGGATAAAAAACCTTTGAACATAATCCCCTGAATTCTTTATTACATTAACATGATTATACAATAATTCTTAAAACTAATTTGTGAAAACACTTCTGCCTAAATAATGCTAACAATATAATAAAAATTCAGCATGAATATGGTTAAGAAGGTGGTCTAAAAATTAAAAAAATATTTTTTCATCTATGATTTCTGAAATCTAATTAAATATGAAATATGAAAAGCTAATTATATTTCCTTATTAAGAATATTTTCTTTTTGGACATTGGCCTGGATTTGCATGGAAAAATTTTGAGCAAACTATAGCCTACTAATTTTGTTTTAATTTCTTAGTTTTCATCAAGAACATTTAAAAATATTCATATTCTTTGAAACAGCAATATTGCTCCTACTATCCTTTCTTAAGAAAATAATTAGGGATAATATTGTAAGCGATATTATTAATAGTATATATGTAAGTGTCATTGAAATAGCCCATTATTTATAAAAATACTTATAAAATGTGTGTGTATGTGTGTGTGTATGTGTGTATGTGTGTGTGTGTGATTTTTACCTCAAATAGAGGTATGTTCAACCACAGTTTTGAATACTGAACTGAATAAGACCAATGATTTTGAAGAAATTCAGGGATCAGAGTTTTTTGCTCAAGTTATAATATTAAGTGTTAAGTGATGGGCACAAATTATATATTTGGAACAAATTCAAGTGTATTATACAGATACACAAATGCATTCAATGATACATTTTGAGAAACATGTAAATGTACTTACAATGGTCTGAGTAAATTTGATTATGATCTATAATCCCACTGAAAGTTTGGTATTTTAGTATAAGAAAACCTCATCTAGATGATTCTTTTTAAAAATAGACTACAAATGTTATCAGTAAGATATTTAACCAGAATTGTGTCCTTCCCATCTTTCATAATGTCTGATACAATCTAACTTCCACTTTCTCCTTTCCCTATCTCTAAAGTCTGGTGTCAAACCTGTCCCACTTCTGCCCAACCTCTCCAGCCTTTGTGCTTTTGACTCAGTATGCCAGACAAGGGAGGAACACACTGGGCATTCTCTCCAGAATACTCATGCCCATGATGCTACTGGTTGTACTTTCTCATTACCTTCAAGGCTGTCATCCCTCCCTATCTTCATACATTGACTAGAATGATATTCTCCAGGAGGACTCTTATTTACCCTTTCTATAATCTGACTTACTGCACATACTTAGTAAAAGAAAACTGTTAATGAATGAACTTTATTGTTCAGAAACATTTTGAATTATTAACATATCATCCTTATCTTTCCACCAGCAACAGCAGGTTTACTAGGAACTTGGGAAAGCACAAATAAATTTCATCTCTAAGGAATTGACAGTTCTTAACATTATTGATGTAGAATTAATCATGGCCTTTTCTTTTCTTTTTTTTTTTTTTTTTGGCAGTTTTTTTTTGGCTGGGACAGGGTTTGAACCCGCCACCTCTGGTATATGGGGTCAGTGCCCTACATTTTCAGACACAGGTGCCGCCCAATAAATACAAACACAATTTTTCACAAAGTTTATTTATTTATGTATTTATTTATTTTGAGAGAGAGGGAGGGTCTCTATGTTGCCTGAGCCAAGTGAAGTGGTATAATCATAGCTCAGTGCAACTTCTAACTCCTGGCCTCATCCAATCCTCCTGCCTCAGCATCCAGTTGGAACCACAGGTACAAGCTACCATGTTTGTTTCAAAGATTCTTTAAATGCCTTAACTACCTAAACTATCCAAAGTGAGAGCCTATGCATGACCTAGAACGACTTGAGAAATGGGGTGGAGGTGGAGAAGGGAGTGGATTAAGCTTTTTCACAGGAGGAAAAATTTTCAAAGATGTTTGTACTTCACTGCATTGAGTAACATATATTAACAGTCTCTTTCCACACAGTTTATCTTGACTAAATACTCTCATAGGATTCCAACCATTCTGAAAATGTTTGCACTTGACAGCAGTGGGGGATAATCTGTCATGCATGACAGTTTAGCTCCACTGAGGGACCTTATTCCACAACTTCAGCCTGGGACAACAGTGACGATATGAAATGAGAGGACACCTCATCATAGAAGAGTTTTAGATATTCATCCTCTTGTAGGGACAAAAATGTTCTTATTCTTTTCAAGTATTCATGGTCAAATTGAGGGTCTGATACTTACCTGTTTTATGATTTTCATCAAAATATTATAAATTATACTTTAATCAATCCAAATGAAAGACATCATATAGCTCAATGGTGAATGCTAACCCCTCCTTTAAAAAAGGAGAATGCTTCATACCTACTGTTTTGATAACACAATTTTAGATTTTTTTAATACAAATATGGTGCCTTTAATGATCCTAAGGAGTCATTCAAGTTTGTAAAATGCAAATTCAAACCTAACTGACATTGTTTTCAATCTAATAGCTACTTCTAATTTGAACCATCCAATCACCTACTAAAAATTCTGGAGTTTCCATTGACATCACTGGTATTGTTTCACACATGTGGGAACAGGTTTTAACTGGCTCACTCTCCTGTCATTAATGGTGTTTCGTGGGTCACTTTCAAATTAAATCATTCCAATAATTTACCATTCTCTTAAAGTTTCAGAAGTAATTTATTTTCCACTTGTGAAGTGGAGAACATAAAGTTTTTTTTTTAATAATGAATACTATAAATGTAAATGAGAATAAAATAGTTAACTACTTAAGATTTCATTTTATCAAATAAATTTGGAATCGTAACAATGTACCATTTTTAGATTTCTATTATAGCCATTATTTACTATTCTGAATACATATTAGAGATTACTAATTAACTGAAAGTCTGGCAGCTGGAAAATTTTCTATGTTATTCCTAACCCTTAGTTTATGCATTAAGAGGACATGGCTTACTACATGCTTATGAGAAAAAGTTAGTATTTCAAATAAAAACAAAACTGTTCATAACAGAACAGTTTGTGAAATAGACTAAAGTGACAGTCTTGGCTTAAATATTTCAAGCATTCCATCTTCACTATTAAGAACCTCCCTGAGAAAATGGTTACCTATTTAATTTGCCTTAAAAATAGAAATGTCTTTCTTATCTACTACTTTTGTATCATCTCCAACGACAGTTTTTAAGTCTAAAACTTATATTATTTTCCCATGCCAAATCTTGTTTAATATATTATAAATCTCTTTTGCAAATTAGCTCGACTTTCTCTGATAGATTTCATCTAATTGCCAAATATTATTTATTTGCAAACTATCTCAAATCTTTATCTTTCTACTAATCACCACATAAATTGTTCTTTATTACTTTATATAGGAATTGGATCCAGACTGACCTCTTTAGTATCACATTTTCTCTTGTACAAATGCCTTGTAGAGTCACTAAAAATGTTTTCTTAAGTGACTGTAAGAATTGTGTATGCTCCTTCCTGCATATTTTCAATGGTTTCCTACTGATCATTGAAAATACCCAGATTCTCAGTGTAACACCCAATGCCCTCACAATTTGGTCTCAATGTTTTTCTGCTAAAGTTAGTAACCTTTAAAAATAAACTTTTAATTTTAGAATAGTTTTTTAATAGTATCCAATGTATACACCCCTAATATAAGACAAATTCTTTGTCGTTCAAGTGAAGATTGCCAGTTTTTAAGAGTCCTCCCTCCCTTAGCCACATCTTGGCCAAATGGAGAAGTGCTGAGCTCACTTGACAGCTTCCCATCCCTCAAGAATCAAAGACTACATTGCCTGTTGTCTGATGTATGAAAAAGTTTCCAATATTGTGTCTAATTTTGAAAATATTGCTAATTGGGTTGTGATTATGAGCCCCATTTCACTCAGAGCCAGAAGTAGCATGTGTCCTATCGTTTTCTAAGGTAGATATATCGATAATACAACACAGAACATGAGTGTGTTCTCATGTTCCCAGCCTCCCCTCAGACAGAGATACTAACGATGCGTGGTACTAGGAATTATCAAGTGACAATAAAAACATTCATATCAACTACAAGGAGTAAAACACTTTCAAGCTCTCATATAAAAAAAAAATGTATAAGGAATTCCAGATGGAAAGAATGCTGTAAGACAAACTCACAAATGACCACACACGTGTGTAAAACATACACACAAACTCACATCACCCTTTTAATCTGTATGTATAAAACACAAAAAAATTATTTCCAATCTTAGAGGATGAAATTGAAGTATGTGAAAATTTGGTAATTTCTAATATCTGGGTGATTTTGTATGTTGTTTTTGGAGACAGAGTCTCCCTCTGTTGCCCAGGTTAGAGTGCCATGGCATCAGCCCAGTTCACAGGGCTCCAAACTCTTGGTCTCAAGTGAGCACCTGTCTTAACCTCCCTGAATAGCTGGGACTATAGGAGCCCACCACAACACCACGACAATTTTCCTATTTTCAGTAGACACAGAGTCTCAGTCTTGCTCAGGCTGGTCTAGAAATCCTGAGCTTAAGCAGTCCACCCACTTTGCATTACAGGTGTGAGTCACTGTGCCCAGCCTGTAATTTCTAGTATCTTATTTAGAAACAAGTCAAAAATGAAAAAATGGAGTGTAAGATGAGATTTGAGGATTTTGAAGTCATCATGTTTTCTATATTTAATATTTTCTCTTTCTATATTTTATATTTTAAAGCATTTTGGGAATAAAATATATTTTAAAGTTCTAAGGAACAAGTATTTTTAAGATTGAAATACCCAGAAGGATTTATAGGACTGTCTTCACTTTATGCTATTACTTAAAAAGAAAATTAATACAGGGAGGAAGTATGATTTCATGCTGAAGAACTGTTCAGGCCATTATAAAATGACAAAGTATTGGTGTCTAATATGCGAAATTAAATTTTTTTAAAAAGTATGATTGCAAGCAAGAAAAATAAACATAGGAATTGCCAAAAAATGAAATAAAAAAGACTTCTAAAGACAAAAAAAAAAAAACAACCCAACCAAAACAAAACAAAAGAGCACCTTTTATGAGGAACAACAACAACAAAAAAAAGTAGAAGGAGTAAAATATAAAATTCCAAATCAAAAATTTCCTTGAACAAGACACAAGTAATCTAAATGAAAATAAAACCTAGTGGATATCCAGCAATAACAATCATCTGAAAAATGTCATTGAAATACCATGAATAATATATCCAAATAAAAATTCACAAGTAAACTGTAAAGGTAAAATAATTCCATCTCAAGGAAAAAAATGTTAATACATTTTTGAAAACAGAAAACCAAACATTCTGCTGTCTTCTCTATCCCTGCTGCCTTTGTTAAGCCACAGTTCTCAATGTCTCAGAACTGACAAATACTCCAGGGAAAAAGAAGCTTCACATCATCAAGAGTTCCTGTGGCTATCATCCCTCCTAAATCTTAGTTCTTTTGTCCTATTGAGTTGTTGAATTTTTTTTTTTTTTGAGACAAGTCTCACTTGATCACCTGGGGTAGAGTGCAGTGGCATCGCAGCTCACAGCAACCTCAAAGTCTTGGGCTCAAGCGATTCTTTGCCTCAGCCTCCCAAGTAGCTGGGACAACAGGCACCAGCCACAACTCCAATTTTTAGAGACGGGGGTCTCACTCTGGTCTCGAACCTGTGAGCTCAGGCGATCCACCCGCTTTAGACTCTCAGAGTGTTGGGATAACAGGCGTGAGCCACCGTGCCCAGCCTGAGTTGTTGTATTTTATAAGGTATTTAATTGGGTGATAGTTTTACATAAATATTTCACTGATGTACAACAATGCTGGTTGTACACCAATGATGGTCACAGTCATATAAAGAAACAATTTTGATGACCACCAAGGGTATAAGGGAAGAGAAGTGGTTGCAGAATAAGATAGAATTTTAAAAGGTGGAGATTGGGAAACATCTGCGGTCATAGAGTCCACCAGCAGTTCAAATTGCTGTTTGTAACAGGATAAAATAATGACAAGACTCTCCAACTAATAATTGAAAATTAAATAAACTTGTACTGAAGAGTGAGATTTCACCAGTTAAGGAAGTCGTAGCTATTATGGTACTGGGTGCATATTAATCATGAATTCAAAAATAGGCTTCAGCAAAAAATTATGTTTTCCCTCCATTTTATTCTTTCCTTCAGTTCTTTCCAATGAATTTTAAATTTCTTTTAAAAATAAATATTGGTGTCTTAAAGGGAACTAACTCAGTCAAGTAGTTATTGGGTAGGATAGATAGAGAAACATCAGATAAATTTTACACCATCCATAAAGTGGGATGCTGATTTGGACAGCATGAATTTTAACAACCCTAATGCAAGATGTTAAGTGAATTCAGTAATCATGTCTATTAACTGTAACTTACGTTCAACATCACACTTCATGTTCTGATTATATGAGTATACTTAAAAATAATAAAAGGTATTCCAGGACGGCTCATATTTGAATTCATACAAAACAGGAGAAGACAAGTTCAGAGTCTTTGTATATTTATAGAATAGACTAATATAAATATTTCTGAAAATTAGGGGATAATACACTATTAAGTGTTCAGATTTGAATGCGGGAGCACTCAAAATTTGAGAAAAAGATTCATTTTAAAACTTCTGTTATAAAATTAAGCAGAAAATTCAAAAAGTTTTATGGGTTGCCTGCTAGGAGGCTCTAGGGATCTAAATGTTATTTCTGTAAAACTTGGCTGGTTTCACTCTCTGGATTATGCCTGAACAAAAGCCAAAAGCTGTAGAATTTTATATCAGGAAATGAAACTTTCACAGCAACTCAGTAGTCACAGGTGTGTACTCTTCTCTGTTTTTGCCAAAGTTCTCTATTTTTATGAATTTTTAAATTGCACTGTTTTATTGTACCATTTCAGCAAATGAGGTATTTTTGACGGGGACAGTAATTCTTAAATTAATTTCCCTATATTTGGTGAAATAATTTATGTAAAATGAACTGTAATTTATGTATATCTTATTTTTAATGAAGTAAGATGAATCATATAGAATAATTTTGTTGAATTCACAAGCATAATAAATTGAACTTTTCAGGATTAACCCATAAAGTAGGTTAAATGATCATTTGTTAAAAGTTGACAGTAAGAAGCTTCTGCTTTTAGCTACACACGTAGTGCGTATTAAATGCCAACGAGATAAAGAATTGTATAAATGAACATTTCAAAGTTCCTTTTTCTTAGTCCAATTCCCAACAAACAATTGAAAGCAGTATTAATATTTTGTAATAATTTTCTTTCATTAAAATACACGTGTGTATGAGCGTGATAGTTCACGTCATAATTCTTTTTTCATTTAACAACTAGTATGGGAGATACATTTTGCCATTATATGAAGGAGAATTTGTTATTTTTTAGAAAGTCCACATTTTTCTCTAGTTGGAATCTAAACTATTTTATTTGACAACTCTTACTAATAGACATTTACATTAGCATTAATTATTTGATTTTTTTTAGCTAAACGGTGAACAAGGTAGTTTTAGATATGTAGGTATACGCAACATTGTTCCTTGATTTCTTCACTATTTGTCTCCTCAGAGAAGTCCTTTGAATTTCACCTGTAAAACATAATTTAGCTCCGTCCTTTTCACTTGCACCGAGCTACCTTATTTTAGTCTCTCCAATACCACCATTTGGATGACTGCAGGAACCATCTATCTGCTCTTTCCTTTCTCACTAGCTTTTTTTTTATCTACCTCAAAACAATTCAGCTTGAAATAAATCATAAAAATATTTTTAAAAATACTTCTCTGGCTTAACATTGACGAAGACTCCCCATTGATTTTTGTCTCCCCCAAACGGAGATTTGAGTCTGTCTAGACGCAATCAGGTCGAGACAAGGTTGCAGTGGGTCAGTGCAGGGAGGCCTCCATCCAGTGACTGACGCACCTGTAAGAAATGAATTTGGACAGAGAGGCATGGGGGGGGCGGAGAACACAGAGAGCCCCCGGGAAGCCTGGAACAGAGATCCCAGCGGCATTCGCTGGCCAAAGATGACCTTCAACACCCCAAAGCTAGCGGAGAGGCTTGGAACAGATTTCACTCAAAACCTCCAGTCGGAACAAACCCTGAACATTGATTTCTGACAGCCAGTCCACGAAACTGTGACAGAATAGTTTTCCTAACAATTTAAGCTACTTAGTTTGTGGAATTTTGTATTTCTCAAAGAGATTCTGTAAAATTGTTGCTCTTTCTTCCTTAAACATTTTAAAGTATTTATTTGTGAGGAATTCCGAACCTGTGGTTTTCTTTGTAAAAATATATTGAATTATATACTTGTTTTGTAATAGATGATAGACTATTGGAATTTTCTATCTTTCTTTGGTAAATTTTGATGGGTCATCTTTTGGGGACTATGTTTGTTCCACTTAATTGCAAAATTTAAAGAGTTATTCATATTATGTTTATATATTAAAGTTACTTTTGTCTTACTCAGTCTCTTGATAGCTATCAATAATTTTAATGTTTTAGTGAATCAGTGAATCAGTTTCATTTATATTTTGTTTAATAGATATTAACTCTCTAAACATTTATCTACCAATTGGCCCATGGGACATAAATTTTGACAACTTTGTAGTTGTCATCTCATGTATAAAGACTAACGATGAATTACTAAAATTTTCCTATTGAAAGACAGATTCAATAAAATCTCCAGTAGATCTTGGTGATTTTTTTCCCCTTTTGAAGGATATTGATAAAGCGATACAGCAGAAATGCAAAGGACTTAAATTGAAAGCAATCTGGAAGGTTAACAATCGGAACCAGGTATCAAGCCTTATCTATAATGGTGGTAAAATTTTAAAATGCTATTGATACAAACAATATAAACATCAATAAATTTTAGTGGCAAATTCAGAAACACAACATCATCACAGGCATGTGATTACCTGAGTATGATCGATGTCTTCTTAAAAATTCAGGGTGCAATTATTTATTGCATGTTTTCACAATAATTCCTTTTGACATAATTAAATGTTCAGATTTGAATGCAGGAGCATTCAAATGTGTTTTGGGGGGATAATACCTATACTACCACCTTACACTGCAGAAAAGAATCCATTTAAAAGGAATCACAAACATACGTGTTAAGTGTACAACCGTAAAGTTTTGAGGCCAAGTGTGGTAGCTCACCCCTGTAATTCGAGCATTCTTGGAGGCCAAGGTAGGTGGATTGCTTGACACCAGGAGTTCAAGACCAGCCTGAGCAAAAGTGGAACCCAGTCTGTACTAGAAAAACTAGCCAGACATTGTGATGGGCACCTGTAGTCCCACCTAATCAGGAGGTTGAGGCAAGAGGATCACTTGAGCCCCCAAACTGGGGTTGCTGTGAGCTATAACGATGCCATGGAACTCTACCCAGGGTGAAAGAGTGAGAGATTCTGTCACAAAAATAAATAAATAAATAACAAAAACTAATACATAAAATAAAATAATAAACAATAAAGTTTTGTGAATAAAACATATAATAGTATATTTTCAACCTTCAAGAAGGAAAATATGGCTCAGTGCTTGTGGTTCAGCAACTAGGGTGCTGTCCACATATACCGGGGCTGGCGGGTTTGGACCCAGCCTGGGCCTGCCAAACAACAATGACAACTACAACAACAACAAACATAGCTGGGCGTTGTGGCAGGCACCTGTAGTCCCAGCTATTTGGGAAGCTGAGGCAAGAGAACACTTAAGCCCAAGAGTTTGAGGCTGCCATGAGCTGTGACACCAATATGACACACATATTTCCTTTATGGAGGGCAATATAGTGAGACTGTCTCCAAAAAAAAAAAAAAGAAGAGATATATTTCTCAAGCATTAACAAAAGCACTGATATAATAAATGATTATTTAAACTTTATTAAATTTAAAATACTGACAATCATAATCAGATGGCTACCAGAATGTCTAAAATGTAAATATTTCATTCAGAATGAACATATGAATTATCCCCAGATTTCTCAAAATTAAAGGAAGCAAATTAATTGCGTTTTCCACATTGTGCATTATTACAAAAGAATACATATAAAGGAGCTTCCACAATACTGCAGCACAGGAATGAACCTGGCAGTTACAATGTTTCACAAAAGGATTCAAATAAAAAATAAAATATAATTGCAGTTGTGTTTCAAGACTCCCCATACATAGAAAACAAATATCTTGGAATATTGTCACAATTAGTGGAGGGAAGACTTTGTGGGTGCAGAAGGAGGTGTCCAACACGTGGAGAATACTTTGTAAATATTTTGTAAAATTTTGTAACAAATATTTTGTACTTACTTTTCTAATTCTCATTCTTGGCATCTAAATGTAGACCTATAGACTACACATATATTCTTCTTGTATTCATTTTTTAAAAAAAAAATTCACTTATTAAATCTAAAATGTTACCGGTGGAACCTTTTCAATTTTCTAGGTAGAAAACTTAAAGTCTGCCAGCAATGACGATTTTATTTTATTCTTTCCAAAAAATATTTACCTTTTATTTCTATTTTCCTTACGTGTGGTGACTTCTGGGATAATGGAGAAACCAACTCTGTGCTATTAGAAGTTAGACTGGTTATATTTTCAGGAGATTTTTCCCTGCAAGGAAAACAGGGAGGGTCTTTATGGTTCTAGAAATGCTCCATATCCACTCACGTTTTGTATCTTTAAGAATTTCTTATGTTGTGAAAACTGTACCTTGACAAAAATTTGGACATATGAAGGTAGTTAAATGTTAAAATATTTTAACCTTGACTGCTATGTCTTACTTTGCAAGTCACTGATATTGCCCCCAAATTGTCTAGTTTCTGGTGAGGTCCAGAAAACCCGATTTCTTCCATAAATGATGAGAAGATCAGACAATGGGGGAGTGAGGAGAGCTATTCACGTCTCCACTTTTGTCTCTGTTTTTGGTGCCCCCTCCTAGGGCTGTGTCCCCTGTGTCCGTCCAGCTCCCCAGGGCAGCCTGCACTGACCGTCCTTCCCAGGGCAGCCCCCTGCACTGACCGTCCTTCCCAGGGCAGCCCCCTGCACTGACCGTCCTTCCCAGGGAAGCCCCCTGCACGTCCTCTGCAGCCCACTCCAAATCCCGTGTCTGGTTTCAGCTGCTGCTTTATTTCCCCCACCCAGCCTTTGTGCTGTTATTAGCAGCTGAATTATTTCATTCTCACCTGTGCTGTTTGAACGTTTCTACCAGTTTTATAACCAGTCGCTATAACAAATACCATCTATGGTGCTACCTGGCATAGGCAGTTTCTTCTTCTTTGGACACTGCTTTGTACCAACTAAAATACGTGTATATACATATAGTTATTTTGTGGCTACACAGAAAGGTAGACATTTTATGTTTCATTTTTCCCATGTGACAAACAATTGCATCAGCAATACTAGTTGGAAAGTATATTTAGACCTTTAATTTCATAATGTCATCATAATACCACATAATGATTATCAGTCTTGAGCCTGTTTACTTCTCTCTATTCTTCATTTGGCTGATTTTTCTATATATTAATTTGCACTACAGCCTTCAATTTAATTTATCATGATAGTATATTTTAATATCCCTTTGTAATAAATGTCTCACAAAATATTTTCTTTATACTAATAGTAGCTTCTATCCATTCCTTTTCTATGTGAATTTTAAGAATATTGTGTCAAGTTTTGTATGAAATTCTTCTAGCTGAGCAAACCTTTCAAATTAATTCAGGAAAGATTGATGTTCTCATCATACGTTGTATTCCTATCTAAGGACATTATATGTCTCTACATTTACTCAGTTCTTCCATGTTCTTAAACATGTTTTGTTTTTAATGAAGTAAATGAGTCTAATTAGATGGATTAATCTACACCTTGCATATCTTGCTGTGAAAAGATTTTATACTCACTTATACTTAAAATTTATAAATGAGCTATAGTTTTTTCAAATGTGGATCTAAAATGCAGTAATCATACCGAGTACAACTTGCTAGTCAATCTATACCAGCAGTTCTCAATCTGTGGGTCGCGACCCCTTCAGGGTCTCCTGAATATCAGATATTTACATTATGATTCATAACAGTAGCAAAATTACCGTTACGAAATAGCAATGAAAATAATTTTATGATTGAGGGTCACCACAACATGAGGAACTATATCAAAGAGTCGCGGCATTAGCAAGGTTGGGAACCACGGGTCTATATAGACTTTGATTTTTTTTCAGTATGAAAGACTATAATACCTGATTAAAAACAATGCTATTCCTTTATGTTCAATCTTTTTTTTTTTTTTTTTGGCTGGAACTGGGTTTGAACCCACCACCTCTAGCATATGGAGCCAGTGCCCTACTCCTTTGAGCCACAGGCACCACCCTAGGTTTGATCTTTAAGATGTAATTTTATTCATTTGTATTATAGAATTTGATTAATCCCAATGTGCTCTGCAGGACACATGTAATTTTAGAGGGCATATTTGTTTGCTCCTAATTTTAACTTGGGAAAATTCTCTATAGGCAAGAAGTTAGTTATCAGTCTCTAGAAGGTATTTTTTAGTTAGGTAAAACATTCTAATCTCTTTTTCTAGTTTTCTGGGAAAGATTTTTTTTAATTGTTATTCTTGAATGAATGTTTAATTTAATAATTGAGATTTTCTGTTTCATTTTAACCAGTATTTCCCTATAATCTTCTTAAGGATTATTTTATTAGTTCATGAAGACATAGGTTTACTTTATTTTATATATTTATGTCTAAAATTTTTAAATATATATTTAAATAAAAATTTAGAAATCTATAAATATCCCTGCATTTATTACATTCTATTGTCACCCAGCTAGCAAATTTCATCTTCAGAATCCAAGAACTGAATTCATGAGTTATTTTTAAATTAATATATAATAAATGTAATTACATTAGTATATATAGAAAAGTATCCAAAAATAAACATGTTTCTTAGACAAAAATAGTTTTCTCTATGTACTCTTTGTGTTGTGCATATGGGTGTGTGTTTCTCTACAAATTAAAACACCAACTAACATTTTAAGAGGTCACTAGAATTTCTAACTTTAAGTTTTTTTTGACACTGAAATGACTGCCATTATTAAACGTTGGCTTAGCTGAATAAGGATACAAAGTAGGCTGTCCCTGAACCTACGTCAGCTGTTAGTTTATCTTTGACTTTGGACGGTCATCTAATATTTTTCTTCAGTGTCTGAACCGATGTATCTTCATTCTTACTGTATTAAACTTCTCTTCTGTGTCAAGATAAGGATTTCTTTTTTCTTTTTGCTTTCAGTATTTTATTTTTTCCTAAGGATTCACGATTTTCTTCACACCTGAATAATTTTCAGTAAGAAAAGTATCACTTTTTATTATTACTTCAACTTTATTTAAAAATTTCAAGCCATTAAGAGAATACCGGGTTTTGCTTACACAGATGAAACATTTAATGCAGACTGTCCTCAGAGCACTGTCCACTGTGCCTAATTATTATGCTCTCTTTCCTCAGGAGTTTTCCTACTGTCTCATTCTAGAATTCCTGTCCAATATTTTCTCAGGTTCTTAAGTGTGCCTTCTATTTCTTTCAATATTTTGTTTAACTATTTTTAACTTTTGAATTGTGTTTCTTAAAAGTTCTCTGAATAACTTAAACATTCTCTTACATTTTTCAAGGCTAAAACATATTTCATCTGCTATTATGTTAATCGTAACAAATACAACTGAACATATCTGGTCCCTTTTCTTCCTTTTTCCATCCACTTGTTATGTTTAAACTTCTACACAGATGATCCGATATATTTTTTTTTCATGTAATGTCATTTCTTCATTTTCTTTTAAAACACACTCACTAGATTTCTAATTTTCTTAGAAGTAGTTCTTTATTTAACTGATAATTTTTTTACAGACTCATTTTAGGTGTGTCTTTGTGGCTGTTATGAGGGATTCAGTTCCCCCATTACATAATTATATTAAAAATATGAGTGATAGAGACTGTCAGTGAACAGATATCTCAGTTCAGACCTTAAATTGAATCATTTATAAGGTGAACATGTTTAGATTTTTTAAATCTCCTGGAATGATATTGGGTGGCTAAAGATAATTTTTGATGCCTCGGTAGGAGCCATTCTCAACATTAAGGACAAAATATATAACCGAGTCATGGATAACACTTAAACATTTAAGGGTGAGTATAAGTTTATAAGCCAATATTAAGTTAGGTTTTTTTTTTTTTTTTTCAGTAAAAGGTTATGGCTATACAACAGTGACAAACACTTTACTGTATCTCTTAACAGAGTACGTTCTCAAATAAATCATTTCCTGTTTTTATTCTTGTGTTTATTGTTTAAACATGCGTTTGAGTGCTTGAACGTATGCTGTTATAAATGATGGATGATGCTACTTCATGAAAGCTAGCAAAGTTATTGAGATGCTACATTTCACATTTTATTTGATGGACTTAAACAGATGATCTATGCAGTGCCTGGCGTGCAGCTATGAGGAAAACCTGATAAATAGCAAGAAATATCTTGTGTCAGCAAAAGGACGTGGAAACCACAAAGTGTGAGCCAAGTGCATCAACAGGATGATGCAACTTCAGATCTGTCTAAAGTTCTTAGCGAGTCATCTGGAAAATTGTTAGCAATGAACTGACAATCAAGAACAGGACATGTGCACAAGAGTGATGGACGCGTACAGAAATCAAACAGAAGCCAAAACAAGTAGAAGAAATTCTAGCTGCTTAACAAAAACATACAAAAGGATTCATTGTACACGTGTCAACGTAAATAAGACGCTTATCAGTATATTCAAACTGGACGTAAACACTATTCAGTAAATTATTTTCTTCTTTGTTTTATTATTGTATTTTTAAGTGTACAATGTGATTAAATTCAAAATCAAAACTCCATATGGAAAGCGACAATGCTGGTGCTATCACACATGATAAAGTGGAAAGTTAATGGGACTCAGTGTGATAAGAAAAAAGGAAAATTTGACGCTGTAAAAACATGAAATAAAAATTCTAAAGTGCATGCAAACGTAAATGCTTCATGATTTTAGGCATGGAAATTTTATCTCAAAGACAAGGTGGTTCTGAGTTGTAAAGTAATAAGAAGGTTTAAATTTAAAACACTACCAAAAAAAGTCTAAGAAAGTAACATAATTGTAAGAACTTTTCTCTTTTGCAACTAAGTATTGCTAATGTGATATTTGTTTGAAAGGACTTACTGTACAATGCAAGACCCAGACCCTTAAGTCTAGCTAGACACAGTTTCCTTAGAAATATTGATTTCTTTTTTTCTGTTCAAGTAAGGGAGTAATGTAGATCAGGTAAATACCTTTGATCCTGGGAAAGATAAGTAATTTAATCATCTAGAGTGGGATCAACAGAAAACAGACCAAAGACAGAGTCTTGTTGAGGAGTCTTTTTACTGAGGAATATGATCTTATCAGTACATGTGGGAGAAATGAATCAATACGATAAAGGGGGCATTTTCATGACTGGAGCTCTGGGCAGCTCCTGTTTGGATCCAATACTGGGAGCCAGAACGAAGAGGATATTTATCTGTCGGCTCTGGTTCCACATTGTCCAAAATTCCACCCTGTAGGACATTAACTCTGCTGCCTTCACAGGGACGGTTACTAAGCTGTCTCCCAGGAGCCCATATTGCAGAACCAGCTGGGAAGCCCTGGACGTCAAAGCAAAGAGCACAACTTTGCTCTGTGACAAAGTGTTGCCAGAATCCACAGTGAAGGTGAAAGAAGTTGTGCAAAACTAGTCACCAAAGTGTTCCTTGGAAGAGGAGAGAAAATTGGGGCCAATGTTTTGGAAGTAGTGTAGATTAGGTGTCCAGATATAATACCGTGCACGCGTGTGTGTGTGTGTGTGTGTGTACGTGCGCGTGAGAATGTGCAGGCAGAAGGAATCTGTCAATCTTCACCCTTCCCATAGAATGAAATACATTATTACATCTCCAAATCCAGATCAGGTTCTCAGAATTTTTACCTAGAAGCCCACTGCTTCACATGTGATTTATAAAACAACAGCTTTGGCAAGGTAGGTGGCTGACATCTGTAATCCTACCACTCCGGGAGGCTGAGGAAGAAGGATTGCTTGAGCTAGGGAGTTCAAGACCAGCCTGAGCAAGAGCCAGATCCAGTCCTTACAACAAATAGAAAAACTAGCGAGGCATCGCGGCAGGTGGCTGCAGCCCCAGGTACTTGGAAGGCAGATGCGGGAGGAGACTTGGACACAGGCATTTGAGATTGCTGTGAGCTGGGCTAACAACGCCACTCCACTCTGGCCTGGGCAAAACAGTGAGAGTCTTTGAAAAAAAACAAAACACTCCCAACAGCAGCCTTGCTTCATGGAGGTTATAAGAGTAGAAATTCAGGCTCATTCTTAAATCTAATCAACCATTCTTCATTTTGATAAGATCCCCAGGTGACCTCTAAACTCATTAAGTTTCAGGAAGTACTAATCCAGGTGGGAAGTTTGCTAAATTTATTTTCATTCTTTTATATCATAAATGAGAGGAACACCTAGAGGGCTAAATAAATGGGAAAAGATAGAGAAAGAACACATCCATCTCTAAGGTAATTCACGTCCACTGAACAGTTTATAATAAAATGTACAAAAGGAATCATTTAATCTCTCATTATCCTGGTATCTTTAAATGATTATGTTGATTCTGGGGGAAAAATGACATTATTTATAAATCAAGTGAATTAATTCAGTGGTTTACTGGAGACAGACATGTCAGATATCTTTATATAAATAATGCACATCACAGCAATTAAAGAGAGAAAAGGATATTAAATAATTGCCAGCACATCATTCAGAGTCAATGACTCTTGTCTTTTACATTTTTATATCTTTTTATTTATAGAAGAACAAATCACAATGTTATTTACATGATAAGTCTCTGAACACATGTTCTATTTTTCAGTTTCATCCCTGCCAACCACTTTTTTTGGGCAGTCATTGATGGTTGCCAAGGGCCTATCTCAGGGGTCACACTATTTCCTCACTTACGCACTAATTTCCTTAAGCTCCCCCTTAATCAGCTTGAATTATGTGATCTCTCTTTATAATGATTCTTTCTTTCTAAATCACAGCCAGGAGGCAGGTGAATTACTTGCTTCCAGGTTAAAATTTTAATGATGTCAAGTGAATTTTTTTTTTTAAATCAAACCATTCCCTCTGTGAGACTTTGCTGAACAAACTATCAGTATTTTGTTTTTAACAGGCTCAGGGGCTGTGTCGTGCCATCTAATTGGTCCTACCTTTATTCTCTGTTCTTCCTTTATCATTCCAAGTGATCTTTGAAAAACAAAAATTACATCATGACTCCCCCCTACTCAGAGGAGCCTGAAACTTGTCATTAAAATCAAAATGAAATATCAAGCTGTACCACATTGACAAAGGGCCACTGGTCTGTCCCCTGCCTCCCTCTTTACCTTTTTTTGCTCATTTTTTCTCTAGAATTCTCGAGAGACTCACCCGTGTCCACTTTCTGAACTGACTCTGCAAAATCCTCTCTTAGATTTCCAGTTATTTTTCTTGATTAGCTCTTCTCTTTGCTCCTGAAAGTCCTTTCAAGTTTTTATCTAAACTTAAATAGTGTGCCCACCATCACTCTAGCAATCTTGGCTTGTTTGTTATTTTTATTTCATTATTTTTCTTTATACCACATATTCTTTTATTATATATCCTGTTTTTATTTTTTCACTCTCTAATAACAGATTTCATTTTGAGCAATGTCTTGACAATCTAACCTATTTTCAAACAAGGCTAATAAAGTCTCTTCTGTAATATTTTATTCATGAAATTTATTACCTTTATTATTTGATATAATTCCCTGGACAATATATATTTAATTTATATATTTATATACATATTTAATTATTGATCTATTTACTTAACAATGATATGAGGGCAGTCCTCTACTAGAATCTACTATTTAAGGAAGAATATTTTCATGGTACCTTTCCTAACAGATTTTATAGTTCCCTTTGTGGTGCAGGTGTATAAGCAGGTAATACCACTACAGCAATTCATGCTTTTGTAGTGACAGGGGAAGCATGAAGTTATATGTGAAGCGGAATACAGACAGATATAATGCATCATTTACAATTGGGAGGCATCTTTCCAGAAACAGAAGAGACAGTTAAACAGAGACTCAAAGTCGGAGGTATATGTACAACCAAGCTGAATGTGTCCGTGTGTGCAGAGAATGGAGCACCTGCCTACAGAGCAAGAAGGATGCCTGAAACTGAAGGTTATGTCTAAAAAATTCAGAAGCTGAAATGGCTTTAAAAATGTGGAGAAGAAACAGAGCATCAAGAAGAAAGAGAGCTGAAGATGAGGTTATGTGGGCAGGGAGGTGCCACGCAGGGCTTTGTAAACCAGAAGAACAAGTGTGAATCTCACCGCACAGGAAAGGTGAGGCATTCAGAAATGGGACGATCCAACATGAATTGTCTATCATTCTATCCAAAATGCCCATAATAAACCAGGGAGGAGCAAAGCAGAAGCAAATTGCCAGCTACTATGCTGTTGCTAGGCTTCATGACTGAAATGTTGAGGGTGCAGCTTGGATACTAAAAACTGGTTTAGATAGGAGTAAATAAAAATCCAAGTTTTATTCTGAATTTAAAATGTTGAGTCACCACCTCATGAGCACTGCAGTGATATGTGGTTTCGGAATTCCTCCTTAGTTTAAGAATGTTCCTCTAATTATTAACCAATAGATACATTTCCTTTCTCCTGCGAGTTTTGCCTCATAGTTACACTGTCTCTTGGTTTAAAGTACCTATTTGGTAGAAGTATTTTTTCTTTTAAAATCAGAATTACCCCACTTGTGTTAAGTCCATTTTGGTACTTATCAGCATGATAACATACATTATTCTTTATCCTAAAATAAATACTGACCTACAAATTTCTTTTTGCTTATCAACACTTTCTCTATGAATAAAGCGTATTACTCATGATATACCATGTTGCTAATATTTTCTTCTCTATAGAGTATGGAGAAATTTTAAACTATACCTAAAGGTGTTTATAATCAGTTATTATTTAGCATCCTGTTTATCAAACTAAAAACACAAAACATGAAAATAGTAATTCTGTATGGTTGAAATATGAAAGGAGCTCTATCAAAATCATTTGGCTTAACAGTGGGGACTATCTGAACTTATTTAAATACCGAGCAGAGTAGTCTCATTAAATCTGAACTCTATTTCTGTTAATATTCCTTATACCCCAATCTCATTTCAAATACGTTTATCCTTTCTGTCTCTGTCTGTCTCTTTCTCTATCTTTTTTCTATCTTTTTGGAAAAAGCGTTATAAGGAAGACTGAGAAAAGCCATATATTTTTTCAACATACCTGGCCACTGTTTAAATTCTCTAAGCCAAGGGTATGACCTTGTTAATTCTGTGGAAGGTCAGGCACAGGATAGTCTGATCTTTTTAAACCACTCCTCAAATGGAAGCATATATTTTGAAGAAAGAATAACTTTATTTCTTCTGGAAGAATGAAAGCCATGATGCTGCAACTTTCAGCTCTTTCTGTTTATTTACAGCCAAACCCTGAATTTGTTCAGTAAACATTCAAGGGGCCAAGGAAATGTCACATAGTATGTGAGATGGTGAATCTTGGATAGCTACCTTGTTTTTTTGTTTGTTTTTTATTTTACTCTTCTTTCCACAATAATGTGCATAACCCAAAGGGCACAAATGATGCACATATTCATCACTGGGATGTCACAGACTGAACTCACCCATAGAAAAGCAACAAGACTGAGAAACAAAATGAAATGCTCCTGGCACCTCTGAGTCTCCTTGCTTGTCCCCTATTCCAATTCCTTAGTCCCTACCTCCCAGGGTCACTGACCTCATGGCCACTTACCTGCCGATTGTCTCTATTAATGGGAACTGACAGTGAGTATGGTGTATCTTCTGGTGGTTTAAAAGTTATCTTTTTCTTTTCCATTAGTGTTCCAAAGTGATCAATACATCACAGTTTGCTCTGGTTTCAGTTTGAGATTCATTTTTTCTTTTCTTTTTTTTTTTAATTTTTATTAAATCATAATTGTGTACATTGGTGCAATCATGGGGCACAATGTGCTGACTTCATATACAATCTGAAGTATTTTCATTGAGCTATTTAACATAGCCTTCATGGCCTTTTAATCACTATAAGAAGACATTTATACTCTACATTTAGTAATTTTCAATTGTACCCTTCTAAGATGCACCATGTGATCCCCAAAATCACCCTCCCTCCACCCATCCTCCCCCCTCCCACCCCTCCCTTGCCCCTTTCCCCATTTCTTGTGCTATAACTGGTTTTTAGCCTTCATATGAAAGCTATAGATTAGCTTCATAGAAGGGCTGAGTACATTGGATACTTTTTCTTCCATTCTTGAGATACTTTGCTAAGAAGAATATGTTCTAGCTCCATCCATGTAAATGCGAAAGAGGTAAATTCTCCATCTTTCTTTAAGGCTGCATAGTATTCCATAGTGTACATGTACCACAATTTATTAATCCATTCGTGGGTCGTTGGGCACTTAGGCTTCTTCCACGACTTAGCAATTATGAATTGGGCTGCAATAAATATTCTGGTATAGATATCTTTATTGTGGTGTGATTTTTGGTCTTCTGGATATATACCTAGTAAAGGAATTATAGAATCAAGTGACAGATCTATTTTTAGATCTCTAAGTATTCTCTAAACATCCTTCCAAAAGGAACATAGTAGTTTGCATTCCCACCAGCAATGTAGAAGTGCTCCCTTTTCTCCATATCCACACCAGCATCTCTGGTTTTGGGATTTTGTTATGTGGGCTAATCTTACTGGAGTTAGATGATATCTCAAAGTAGTTTTGATTTGCATTTCTCTGATGATTAAGGATGATGAGCATTTTCTCATATGCTTGTAGGCCGTGCGCCTGTCTTCTTTAGAGAAGTTTCTCTTCAAGTCCTTTTCCCACCTTGACATGGGATCACTTGTTCTTTTGTTGTATTAACGTTTGAGTTATCTGTGGATTCTGGTTATTAAACCTTGGTTGGAGGCATTACCTGAAATATTTTCTCCCAATCTGAGGGCTGTCAGCTTGCTACACTTACTGTGTTCTTAGCAGTGCAGAAGCTTTTTAGTTTGATCAGGTCCCAGTAGTGTATTTTTGATACTGCTTCAACTGCCTGGGGAGTCCTCCTCATCAAATGACACTTTGGGGTGACATGTGCATGATAAATTTTAGCAGTTCCTACTAAATCATTTTCCAGTGTGATTTACCAATTTTTGTAATGAAGATTAGTTTATGAGGTTGATATCTCACCTCATCAGCACTGGGAGTTTTCTGGATTTTTCTTCTGTTTTGTGTTAGCAATTTTGGCTAGTATGTAGCAGCATAAAGTTGTGGTGTATATTACTATGTAGGCAAATCTCTAATCTCTAAGAGAGAGCACTCATATCCATACTGGCTAATCCACAGCAGCTTTTCTGACTCAACTTTCAGTCTAAGTGTTCTGTTTAAGATATTGCTATTTCCTAATTACTTTTGAGAAGCACTAATTTGTAAGTGTAGTATAAATATCTTTCCTTGCTCTACAAATTATATTTTTCTTTGGTCACATTTTTATCCTTTGAGGAATTTATAATGTGTCTATGTTGTCCCAATGCCATTCCATACGTCTGCTGGTCTTTACAACTGTCCATGGCAATTGTGTTCAATTTCAGTTTTTCATTACATTATGTTTGCTACAAATTTATTTCCGCTATAATATGTTTTGCTTTTTTTTTTTTGGCCAGGGCTGGGTTTGAACCCACCACCTCTGGTATATGGAGCCGGTGCCCAACTCCTTTGAGCCACAGGCACCGCCCTAATTTTTTTTTTTTTTTAAAGATCTTATAGAAAATGCTTTCAGTTGTTCCTCATCCAGAATAATATTCACTGGGGGTCAGTCCTGTGGAGGTAAGTTCCACCTAAAGTCAGTTTTTTTTTTGGGGGGGGGGGTTTTAATCACAAAGGATGTTTAATTTTATCAAATGCTTTTTTAGCATAAATCAAAATGATCCTATGGTTTTTCTCCTTTATTCAGTGAATAGGATGTATCAGATAGATTGGTTTGTATATTTTAAACCACCCTTGTGTGCTTGAGATGAATCCCACTTGTCTATGATAAATAATGTTTTTAATGGATTGTTGAACTTTCTTTGCTAGTGTTTGGTTGAGGACTTTCAGATCTATGTTCATTAGAGATATTGGACTATAGTTTTCTTTTTTGGCTGTGTCTCTGATTTTGGTATCTGGGAGATACAGGCCTCATAGAATGAATTTGGGAGTATTCTGCCCTCTTCAATTTTAGGGAAAAGTTTATGTAATTAAGTAGGATATGAGTTAGTTGTTATCTGAATGTTTGGTATAATTGAGCGGTAAAAGTGGGCATTAAAGACAAGGACACCACTTTCCTTACAGTTATTCAGCCATTTACTGGAATTGTACCTACAGTAATTAAACAAGAGAAAGAAATACGGGGCTTCTGAAATGCAAAGAAAGAAGCCAAATTATCTTTGTTTGTAGAAAATATAATCTTATATCTAGACTAGAGAAATCTAAAGACTCCATGAAAAGTATTAGAATTGTTAAATTCATTAAATTTTTAAGATATAAAATTAATATACAAAATCAGTAGCATTTCTATATGCTAACGGTAAACACTCAGAACATGAGACCAAGAAAGTAATCTCATTTACAATAGCTACAGATAAAATAAAATATCTGGGAATAAACATAAATAAAGAAGTGTAAGACTTCTATCCCAATAACTATGAAACATTGATAAAAAATATTGAAGTAGACACACACATACACAAAACAAACAAACAAAAAACCCCTCAAAGATATTCCATACTTGGAAGTTGATATATTTAAATTAGAAGAATTGATATCTTTAAAATATATAGATTACCCCAAAAATTCTACAGATTCAGTGCAATCCCCATCAAATTGTCATGACATTTTCACAGATATAAGAATATACTGACAAAAACTCGGGAATAGCTAAAGCCATCCTGAGCAAAATAAGAACATAGCTGTCAGAATCACACCACTTGATTTCAAATTATGCTACAGAGAGCATAACCAAAAAATAACCAAAAAAACATAGCACTAGCACAAAAACACATAGATCAAAGGCAGAGAATAGAGAACAAAGAAATAATTCCACAAATCTGAAGTGCACTTATCTTTGACCAAGTTGCTAAGAACATACAACTTGGGAAAAGACAGTCTCTGCAATTATTGGTGCTGGAAAGCCTGGGTAC
Organism: Arctocebus calabarensis; assembly: GCA_963573935.1. NCBI lineage: Eukaryota > Metazoa > Chordata > Mammalia > Primates > Lorisidae > Arctocebus > Arctocebus calabarensis. The sequence continues at coordinate 51,008 of CAUYON010096233.1, forward strand.
TGATATATAGAAGAAGGTAACTAAACCTTTACCCATCCTCAGATAAGAAAATCACGTCAAAAGGGATTAAACACTTAATCCAAGACCTGAAACTATAAAACTGTTAGGAGAAAATATTGAGAAATAACTTCAGAATATTGTTCTGGGCAAGGACTTCTTGAACAATGCCCCAGAGCACAGACAACCAAAGCAAAATTGGATAAATGTAATTACATCAAGCTAAAAACTGCACGGCAAAGGCAACATTCAACAATGTAAAGGGGCAACCCACAGAAAGAGCGGAAATATTTGCAAACTGTTATGAGGAGGGACTAGTAACTAGACTACATAAGAAGTTCCAATAACTCAACAAGGAAAAAAAACACCAAATAATCCAATTAAGAAATAAAGAGGCTATATAGAGATTTCTCAAAGGAAGACATGTGAATGGCCAACAGATACGTGAAAAAAATGCTCAACAACATTAGTCACCAGCACAGAAAAGCAGGTCAAAACTACAATGAGATGTTATCTCATTCCAGCTAAAATGGCTTTTATTAAAAAGGCAAGCAATAATAAATACTGGGGAGGATGTGGAAAAGGGCCACCTCATATTCTGTTGGTGGAAGTATAAATTAGGACAACCAATACGGAGAACAGTGTATATGGAAAAGTTATGCAAAATAATAAAAATGATATTCCATTTGACCCAGCACTCCCAATGCTGGGCTTACATAGATCCAAAGAAGGGGAATTTAGTACATCAAAAAGTTACCCACACTCCCATGTGTACAGCGGCACTACCCAAGGTATGGTATTAATCTAAGTGTCCAGCAGCAAATGAATAGATAGATAAATTGTGGCACATACACTTGACAGAAAATCATGTAGCCACAACAAAGAATGAAATCCTGCTGTTTGAAACAACATGGATGAGACTGGAGAACATTGTGCTAAGTGAAATAAGCCAGCCACGGAAAGACAAGCCTCTCTCCATGTGGAAGGTAAATATGAAAAGCAATTGGTGTCAGTGACAGAGGGTAGGATGGTGGCAACCAGAGGCTGGGAAGAACACTGGGGAGGATAAAGTGGGGATAGTGAATGGATGCAAAAATGTACTTAGATAGTTAAATAGAATGAACAATATTTGATAACGCAGCAATGTGAAAGTGATCAACAATACTGCGTAAGTTAGTGTATACTTAAAATAACTAGGAGACTGGAATGTTCTTAACACAAACACATTATAAGTACCCCAGGTGATGGATACCCCAGCTACTCTGATTAGATTTAACAAGCTGTATTCTTGCATCAAACATCAGACGGACCCTACAAAGTTATACAAATACTGTATTCCCCTAGTAATTAAAAATATATATGTAGATTAGATTTATGTACAAATTCCTTTATATTTTGTTTTTCTAACTTTTTGATTTGGATGCATAGTTTAACAGTGTCAACTTTCTTATAAAAATGAAATTAATAATATTGCATTGCATAAGCATACTGGAAATTTATCACAAAAGTAGATTTCAAGTGCTCTTTCTACACACACACATACACGCATAATTTATAATTATGGGAGGATAAAGCTATGTTAATTTGCTTGACTGCAGTAATATGCATGTAAAACATCAAGTAAGGCTTGGTCCTATGGTTCAACGGGCTAAGGCGCCAGCCACGTACACCTGAGCTGGCAGGTTCAAATCCAGCCCCGGGCCCCCCAAACAACAATGACAACTGCAACCAAAAAATGGCCAGGCCTTGTGGTGGGCGCCTGTAGTGCAGCTACTTGGGAGGTGGAGGCAGGAGACTTGCTTGAGCCCAGGAATTGGAGGTTGCTGTGAGCTGTGATGCCACAGCACTCTATCCAGGGTGACAGCTTGAGGCTCTGTCTCAAAAAAAATAAAAAAAAAATTTCATTTGGGCGGCATCTGTGGTTCAAGGAGTAGGGCGCCAGCCCCATATAACAGAGGTGGTGGGTTCAAACCTGGCCCGAGCCAAATATAGCAAAAAAAAAAAAAAAAAAAAAAATAATGTAACCTGGCATTTCAGGAGGCCAAGGTGGAGGCTTCACTTGAGGCCAGGTGTTTCAGACCAGCCTAGACAACATAGTAGAATCCCACCTCTACAAAAGAATAGAAAAATTATCAGGGTATAGTATGGTTCAGAAGTTCAAGCCATAGTTAGGATCACTTGAGTTCAGGAGTTCACACCACCATTGCACTCCAGCCTGGGCAGCCGAGAGAGAATCTCTCCCCCTCTCCCCCAAAAAGTTTACAAGTGAAATATAAATTAAATGTATCTTAAACATACAACAATTCATTTATTTCTAGAGTTTTGATAACTGGACTTTATCATATAGCTTTTATAAATATTAATATAGATAAAATAATAAGTAAAATTTCACTTCATTCCATTCCTATTGAATCCTAGTTTTAATAATATTTTAACAATGTGCTAACAAAAATAAAACTTCCACAGATTTGATAATTTTGGGAAACATTTAATACACTCCCTCCTTGTAGATTAATATATATACGCACATATGTACACACGGTATACATACAGTGAATGTATTATATGTTAGTATAATAAAATATTGCAATACCACAGTATAACAGTATTAGAATACTAACTTACATGTATATTAGTATATTTTATAAGAATAGACTAGAATTTTCTGAAGTGCAAAGTGAAACAAGTTTACTTATTATATATGTATTTGTACATAACAGAATCGGCACTGGTTTTCTCTTGCTCTCTTGAAACATCCTCCTTCCTCTAACTTCCTGACTTTAGTTTTACCTCTTTTCTTCCCTGATATCTTCTCTTCCTCTGCTCGTCAGCTCTACCCCTTCTAATTGGCCTCGTCACGATGGAGTCTGCAGTCCTAAACCCTCTGCGGACTCCATTGCCATTTCCTCCTTCCCAGGATTTTGTCAATAACTGTACAATCCCCTTCTGGATCTGCACCCCTGATATATACATCCAGAAAACTCATGCTATCAGCACTAATCGTACAGTCATCTCAAAGTTGGCAGCTCCAAAAACAAATTCTCAACTGCCCACCCTCTACACCTGGTAAATATCTTTCCCTCTGTCTTGTCTTCCTTGCCACTTTCCATAAAACTGCACTGCCCCAATGTTTAAACCCAAAACACAGAAGATGAATTTGATTCTTTAGTAGTTCATATTCTAGTCACTGGAGAATCATGCCATTTTTAACTCATGAATATATCCTACATCCCCACATTCACTTCTTTTCACTACGATTACCACTAACTTAATCCTCATCATCATATTCTCCACCCCATTCTACCATAACGATAATTTCTTAGCCTTAACTCCTTTCCCTTTTTCTACTCTTACTACGACACAAGAGCAAAAGAAATTCAATCCTGTCAGGATGACAATGACTTCCCCAAAGAGTGAGAGTGACATAGGAGCTTGGTTCTGTCCTACAGGACCCTGAGTGGGAAATCCCTGTGCAGTTTGCTGAACTTTGTTCTGGGCACTGAACGGGTGATTTTTGTTAAGTTACAATTAGACACTGTCAGCTGATGAAGACTTACCTTGAGAAATTCACTTTCTCCTATCTAGTCTAGAAGGTGTTTAGTGTTGGAAAAAGTTTGATAACTTCATTTCTTCATAAACTTTCATCTCTACCTGAACAATATTTTATACCCTTATTCCTAGAATATGTTTTTAGATATATTTTATATATCTTTATTTATACCCCAGTTTACCCCTGTAGGGTCCTTATTATTTGCAATGCACTCCCTGACTAGAAGAATGATCAATGACTATGTTTTCCTATAGTAAGGATACCCAAAAAGCAAAATAAATTCATAGCATATATGTTATCACAGTAAAGATTTCACATCCTCTGACCAAGACACAGAACCTCCTTAGCTGTTCATTAAACCAACTCTGACAGGGCCTCTACTGTGTAATCATGAACATGTATTGGTTTTGCCTTGAAGGCTTTGAAAATAGATCGTGCTCAGTCATAGATATTTGCTTTTCTTTTGTAACTTTGGGGACCATTATGTCTCCTAGCTCACAAAGAACTGCGTAAGAAGTGATATTTTATTTCTATTGAACTCCCGTCATATCCCATTGAGAAGGTTAACAGAAACATCAAACTGTGATTACTTGATTTCAAGGGAATCACTCCAGAAAAGGAATCACACCCAGGTTATCATCAAAGTTTTTTTTTTTTTTTATTTCCAAGGAAATTTTCTGTAGCCTGTATTTAAATAAACTAATCATATTGTATCTTATAGAAAAATACTAAGTACTTAAAATATCCTAAATGTATGACAATAAATTTTCACACATAATCCATATCCATCTAATTTTTAAGGAAATAAATAGAAATTATATATTTATATATGGATAAGATTGTTTTGCATTACAGAATTGAAGGTATTTCTTCATGTTCATGGTAGAAAGTCATATAATTTTAGAAAAATTCTTACAAAGGATTTGCTCCCAAATTTAATTATATTTGCTTTCAAATATAACTGTCGCCCCACAGAGATGGGGTAAGAAGTGAATTTCCATCCCTCCATCTGAAGTGATTCATGTGAGTATGTAAAACAAAAAAAGCCGCTTTTCATAATTCATCCTATGCCGACAAACATCAGAATTTTAAGGTTAAAAGTGAAGCCAATTTCTTATCTTAAATAGAAATTAAAAAAATGGACTAATTCTGTATGAGATAGTGGCTGCACGTCATTTGACGATTTGGCCAATGTTTGAAACAAATGTAATTGAGGCTGTGTGCTTGCCATTCATTTTAAAACCAATGATAAGGATACTGAAAAACTTCACTTTTTAAACTTAGCAACCTCTGATTTCCCTTTTTTTCCCCCATAATTCAGTGCTTTTTGTAGCAACCAGGATTAAAAAAGAAAAACATGATGTACTTCTAATTATTTTGATGAAAATACATTAATGGTTGGTGAAAAATAAAACAAATTATGTGGAATTCCCAGGTATCTCTGGAAACACAATTTTTGACTCCCTGCCCACCCCCACCTCATGCTGCTCCAGCATAGGACAGTTATCAGGCTAAAATCTTTACTTTCGTTAACTTAATGAGCCAGACCCTAGCAACGTAATGAACCATATTGGCTCTGATAATAATGTCGGCAAAAAGGATTTGATTCTATCCTTTTGGGGTCAGGTTTTGACAGCAGTGAACTTCACCTGAAGTTGTAACAAGACAATTAGTGTGCTAATGGAGGCATGGGGCAGAGAGTGAAAGGGAATGATAGGGAAATGGGGCGAGGGAGAGAGTTAGTGAACCTATAACTCCATTTCTTTATTTTAGAAGAATAGCAATCCATTCTTCCAAATGCACCTATGAACTGATGGAAATTTTTCTTAATCATAGATTTTCTGTGAATCTGTTCTCAGGGTGCCTCAGTTCTCTATACCCTGTCTGGTTCACATGGGCAATAAACGTTCTCCTCTTCTTTGCCATCATTTATAGAAGTCCTGAATGAGTGGCTAACTGTGGTTTGAGGTAGTTCAAGCCTGTTATTTCTTTGAAAAGTAGTAAATATCACAAAGTACCTGTAAAATTAAATATGGACATCTATTTCCTCCATATGCTATAAGGATCATAAGAAATAAAAAAAAAAAAAGGTCATGTTAAGTGCCATGTAGAATGTGTGTAAATATTCAAGAGTTAAAAGGCCACTTTTACTGCTGCACAGAAACCATGATTGCTTAGGGAAAGGAGGAGTGTTAGTGACAAAGTGGCTGAGACCATATCACAAATCCGTATCACGGGACAACTAGGATCTTTATAATCCAAGCTATGTTTACGTATGTGTGTGTCCATAGGTATGTATGTATGTGTTAGGAATATCTCAACAAGATATTCTGATGGAATCTTGAAACAACAAAGGGAACATACGCACAACTTACAAGATGAAAATTTAGTGGGTAGAAAGGAAAATCAACATACTGCTTCCTCTCCCCAAATGTATTTTCATGGCTAACTTCATTCTTATAACAATAAAGACGATGTTCTTCAAACTTCTTTTAATGGTGGAGAGCACTTCATGTATCACACAGACTCTATTATGTTCCAAGTGCTGTATAAAATTAAAGTCTAAAACTAAAAATAGAGAAAGAGTTTGAACTGCACAATTTTGAACATGCACCCTTTGTGCACGCTGATAACATTTATGTATACATCTTTCTTGTTGGTACTTACCCAGAAGTGGAGTAGGGAGGAATTAGGCATGCACGAAAACCACAACAACCCGCAAATAACCAATTTCTATTTTGCCACAAATATCCCATTTCTCTTTAAAATGGCTATACAGAATTGCACCCCAACCAAAATGCATGCATTTTTTCTAAGGTGTTAACACATATAATATCTTGATTTGATAAACTTGCAATTCTAAAATTAGTGAGTTAAAGCATCTCTTCAAATATTTCATGTTCATCTTAATCCAACACTTCTTAATTGACTTGTTTGACTTGATCCTATCGACTAGAACTGTTTTTTTATTATATTTGGGCAACATATCCTTTGTTTATTATATCCATTTGAAAATGTACTCTTTCAGATTTCATATATGAAAATTGACTCTGTCATACAACACAAACCAATAAAAAAATAATAAATTTGAATTGTATACTGGAAAACACCCCTGTGCCTGGTTAAAACATAAGCGAGAAGGTGTGAAACTACCTTTGTTAGCATATAATGATCAATAATTAGCGTTCAAGGTATATGAATATTTTAAATATAAAAATAAATTTAGATAGCACAATTAAAAATGAAGAAATGAACTGGGCAAGTAGTGGTAACACAAATTTGACAATAAACATGGAAAAGTTATGCTTAACATCATATAGTTTAGCAGAAGAATATTATAAATATTTTTTCACAACTTCCATTAAGTCAGTTGAAGTTTTAAAGTTTATTTTTATTTTAGGCTACTTGCTTTTCTAAACATGGAAAAGGAAGTGGTGGTGGACCACTGCCGACCATCTGTTATACCCACTCTGGGTATTACTGTCCCAACATCCAGTAGATTAGAAGATGGGCACCTTCCATGTCCAATGATTTCAGTTCTGAAGACAAGTCACTAGAAAACTGATTAAAGATTTTTGGAGATGATTTTAATTGAAAAAAATAAAAACTAATAAATAATCTTCAAAAGAGGAATGCTAAAATATATGTTACAATTATGAAAGGTAAACTTTACAAAAATAAAGTAGAATATACATACAGAGAAAAATTGTAAGTAAATAAACCATATTTACATTCATTATCATAGTTCATTGTCAAAAGCATACAGTCAATAAAGTAAGGCAATGATAGTTTTACACACATCATTTTGATAATACCACTAAAATGTAAAAACTACTCATTGATGCAAATGAATATAATGAAACATGAATAGGGTGATATCCGTCGATTTAATGATTCCAATTACCTCTCGGAAGGGAGAGAGAGGGAATGGATAGTATTAATGGTTAATTGCATCTGTGAAGTTTTCATTAAAACACTATAATGTGAAACAGCTTAATATCTGCAATATTTGTAGTCAAGAAGTATTTGAAAAAAGATTATTCTCTGCAACATTTGAAAAATGTTATAGTTAATGTTTTAACTAAAAATTAAAGCAATCTATCTACCACATTGCTTTCACCAAATTCTTAGATGATTAACGAGAAAGTGAAAATATGTCCTGTATGCACACACACATTTTTCTTCTCAAAATGCCTTGAGGCCGTCTGTATAGCACTGGTGGTGTCTTATACTATCCTGGATGTGTCAAAAAAAAAAATTTTATAGCAATAAACTAACATGCACTGTCAGCATGTTGATGTTATCTGGGTCACTGACTCCCATCCAGGCCGGTGCTAAGTTAAATGTCATATTCATTCCATGATCATTGGGTCCTGAAGCTTATTAATCATAAACAGTTTGGAAAAGCCCAGGTGGGAAGGATCCCCAGACCAGCAAGGATATAATTCTCCACAAACTTAATTGTGATTGAGCCCAACAGCTGAGAGCTCTGAAAGCACCACTTGGTCCAGGGTAATATCACGTGTTGTACCTTTGTGAGCAAAACAAAACATATAGCCCAAATTATGTTTCTTGAAAGAACACATTTAGTATGTGCTTCTGCAACATTTTTTGTTCACTTGTGGTTGGATTACTATATTCCTGCAGAATTTATAATGCATATAAAGGCATATCTTTAATATTACTTTGTACTTACGCTTCCACTCCACCCTAATGACCAAATCTTAATATCTTTCTGCACTTTCTGTGTGGAACAAAAACTCAAGGCTTTACCCATTTCTACCAATGCCAACAAATTAATATATAGGATTTATTGTAATAGGTTACTATATATCTGAGATTTCCTGTTCATTTTGTCTCAGTTTCTGCAATACGTAGGTGCAATAATATTTTTGGAGCACAATTAAGCTCTTCTTTCTTTAAATTCATGCTGAAATATTCACAAATCTAAAGTTAAAAGTATTGACTCCTGGTTTCTCAATCTGTGACAAAATACATGGCAGAATAAATTTAAAGCTATAAATCACGAGCATCCCACTAACCTAGAACAAGTATTAGATAAATATTGTGTAGAAAAAACTGACACAAAATCCCATTGCCATGTGTTTTTGGGAAAATTTCTCAACTTCTCTGCATCTCAATTTTTTTTTTATATGGTGGGGTTATTAAAGATTAAATCAAGTAATGTATGGTTAACAGCTTATAATGAGGACTAGAATATATCAAGTATTACATGAAATTATCATCATCATCTTTTTGGTTATCTCAGACATGTAAGACATTTTAGGCTCTGATTAATAAACAACAATTAGAGAACTCATTCACAATATAAATGCATTATATAATTATACCAGCATTTATACCTTATTAGTTATCACTGCATAACCTAAGGTTAAATAACATTTATAGGGAGGCCAATTGTTTGGACTCAGCCCTCACGTTGAAGCTCTGCTGTCAAGCCCACACTACTATCTTTTTATGACTTCCTAAGATATCAGGAGAAAGAAAGGTAGAAGCCAAATCCCCATACAGTCCAGTTTGAGCTGGCATGATAAAGAAGTTTTCTTCTCTTTGACTTGATTCTCTTCTCTTTGATTTAGAAAGTAACTTTGAAAAGACCATTTTTCATTCACTATGTTTGATTTTCTCAATCCTTTTCATACTATAGCCTCCTCTGCTTATCATTGTAGTAGGAAACATTGTCTGACTTGAAATTTCCAAATAAAAAATAATGCCTTTAAATTTATTGTCATTGTGTCTTTTGACACATATTGTCCCAACAATCAGTTAAAAATAGTCCATTATCTCATAGTTTCCATGCATCAGGAGTCCTGCATACTTTGTCTGGGTCCTCTGCCCAGGACTATGGTCTTATCTGAGGCTGGAGTGGGGAAGGAGTTATTTCCAAACTCATAATGTTTTTAATGGAATTCCAAATAGTCACTATGGTCTCTCCTATTCTATTTGAGGTGCTGCACACCCCAAATGGGGTGGCTTATAAACAAGCAAAGATTATCTATTATGAATATGGAAGCTGGCAAGTCCAAGATCAAGTTGCTGAAAGAGTTGGCACCTGCCGTGAACCCATTTTCCTGCTCGTAGGTGGTCCCTTATCACTCTGTCCTCAACCAGTGAAGGAGTAAACAGTTTGTCAGAGGCCTCTCTTACAAAAGCACTAATTCCATTCATAAACCTTCTGCTTTTATGACCTAATCACTTCTCAAAGCAAGGCGTCATCTCCTAACATTGTCACATTGGAGATTAGGATTTCAACATGTACATTTTGGGGTGGTGGGGAGCATGCAGACATTCAATCATACTGGCTGATGAACTGAGGTCCTCAGATCCTTACTGCCTATGAAACAAAGACTGTTCTTGGCTTCTGGCTGTGTGACTTTGTCCACACATCAGCTCACAGTATGAGAGTGTTCTTCTTAAAACAGAGAGAGAGAATAAATCTCTAGCAAGATCACTTAAAATCTTACATAATGCAGTCAGGTCAGTCAGGTGTCAGTTTCAGGTAATTTCAGTCACATAGACAATCTTTCTAGTGGGTGGTGGTCTTTCTGTTTTCTTTTGTTTTGTTTTCAGACATGGGGCCTTTCTCTGTCCCAGTATGGAGTGCAGTGACTCTACCATAGCTGAGTACAGACTTGAATTCCTGGCCTCAAGTGACTTTCCCACCTCAGCCTTCAGAGTACTTGTTTATAGGGGCCTGCCTTGCCTGGTTCCACCTTTCCCATTATCTGTTTGTTAGAAGCAAGCCACAGATGCCACTTACACTTGAGTGAGGAAATTCAGAAAGGGCAAGAACATTGTGAGTTGAAGATCTTGGAATGCACCTCAGGGTCTGTCCGTCACACTGAGACTGCCAGGCCTCAATGATTCCCCTCTGACCACAAGCATATGACATTCATACCCAAGTCCCCAAGAGTCTGATCTTCTTACAACGTCTAATAAAATTCCAGAAACCAATCATCAATATCAGTTCCAGGTATGGATGAGAGTCCTTAAGTGTAGTGTATCTTTATCCGAGAATCTGTAAAACTAACCCAAATAGCTTTCTGTCATCCACACCTAGAATGCAACAGTGGCACAGACATTTAAAAACAGAGAATGAAGGTACAAAGCAATCACTAGTCAATAGCAGTGCTGCAATCCAGCTGGGTAAATATTGAGAGTTCCTTGACCAAGATTTTTGCTCTCTTTTTCAGGAAAGATAACAAGTGTTTGCAAATGAGTATTTAATTTTTCTGCTGAATTCCAGCAGAATTTGGGAGCTTCAACAATGCCCTTTAATTTCCATTCTCTCTGTCTTTTTCAGTCCAACTTGGCAGTAGTTTTGCTGAAATAACTCTCAAATATTTTGTGGATTTCCTGAAAAGTTTCCCTGGAGTTCACTCCATTAGACAAAAGCCATGCCCACATATTGTTTTGAGAGACACTTTTCTTTCTAGAGTTTTTTGCTGACAAGATTGAGAACATACTGAGTGGACTTACTAGAAGCTCTATGGTTGGTTGAGAAATTTGTAAGTCATCCTTAAAATGGTCCTTGGTGTGACTGGGTGCTATGCTTATCTTCCTATCACTCCAATATTTTAATGAGTTTGTACAGTCACAAACTTAACTTTTCCTCTTGACCTAACTTTCCTAAATGCCATTCAAAGCCATCTATAAATTTTGGTATCATGAGAATTTCCAAAATTCTGCCTTTTTCCTGTATACCAGCATCTCTCAAATAATTTTCTCTCTCAAATTGTATTTTAAGCATCAAGAAGAAATAAGCCCACAGCTTCAACCTTAGCTTGGAAACGTCCTTAGGTAAACAACAGAGTTATGCTTTTCACCTTAATTGCTTCTTTAGAAAACAATTTTGCCTAGATTTCTCCCATCACAAAGCAAAGATGCTCCTTTCCACAGTTTCCATTATCATGTTATTAATTTCTTTTGGAATACCTGAAAGTCTGAATTTCCGCAAACAATGTGTGGCTATGTAGAGATTCAGGAGTTAGTAATTTGTGGCTTTATTCTTTAATTTTCTTCCCAAAATATATTTCTCGAAATACTTTGCATATCCATTATTTAATCTTCTCTCCCCATCTTTCCAAAATTTAAATCTTTAAACCATAACTCTAGAGAAGACAATTTCAATTGATTTGTTGAAGACAATGATACAGTTGAATCACTTACTTAATGGAACTCAAGCTTCTGATCAATGAGACTGATACAACTTTTCTGGACTGATTATAAATGCAAAGACTGAAATTCACTGAGATGAATTCATTCTCACAGAAGCAATACTATGAGAAAAAACTATTCACATCAATTCTTCACTGTAGCACCTATGGTAAATTGTCATAAGAAACAAACAGATAAGCATAGTATCAAAGTAAAATTGAAAAGCCTCCACCTTGCACTTTTTTTTTTTTTTTTTGCTTATTGGGCTGTCAATTTTGCCACACTGTCCTGTTTCAATACTAAGTGCAATCTCTATCAAATGGAACTTCTAATAAAGAGTAGGAAGATAATTCTAACGATTCTGAGTAAATCATGTGTCAAAAAAACAACATGCATTAAATTTCAAGGGTATCATCCTGATATGTGATTTTTTTTTAATTTTAAGAAATATCCAAAGAATAAGATGAAAGTTCAGAATATGAAATATTGGTAAGATATTTATCTTTAACCTACACCTTCCCCAAAGTTTCTCCATTGGACCAAACTAATACACACTCATTATCATCAAGATAAAACATGGTATTTTGTAAAAGTCACTGCTTTCTCATTATTTCTGACTTTAATTCTAATCAACATTGAGAGGAAGAAAGGGGGTTAAAAGAGAATCAGCAACAGTCACAAGTTAAGAATTGCACAATACATTACACCAAAATATAGTTCCATGAAAGTGATCAAGGCAAGATTGTGGAAAATGAAGTTTCTCCAACTTATGTTCTTGGCAACTTTGTTCAGAATAATTTCACTACAGATTTGTGAATTCAATTTGCTATTTTCTAAAAGAAGGAGATGTACGCGTAGAATTTTAGGGCATTTCTCAAGCAGAGTTAGAGATGGAGAACAACTCACATGCCTTGGTAGCAACTGCCACCAAGGTGTACTAAGATTTCTCATGTGTGAACATCAGAAAATCAGATTAGGAATGCAATCTCCATAGTAATGATTCCAGAGAGATACTGTCTGGTCTTACAAAAGTTCCAAGGAAATATTCACCATTGACTAGTTTGTCACAGATTAAATATTGTCTCCAGACTTTTCAAATATTTGTATTGCCAAGCTTTCACACATCATATTTTATTGGCAATATAGAAAATAATTAGCATTTAATTAAAGATGAGTCTTGAAATTTTTAACGTGAATTAGACAAAATGTTATAAATTATATGTTCAATAAGTGATATTTTTGTTAGATAATCTACAATGCATTCAATCTTGGTAACTCTCCACAAACTTTAAAGTGTGTACTTTAAAACAATATCAGAACATTTAATTTTCATATTGAATTTTAAAGATCTTCAGAAAACTCTACTAAGATTAAATATTTTCTAAATTACACAAAGAAAAAGTAGATTGCTGCTGTGGATGAGGATCTTGTGATTATTTACTTGGTTTTCCATTAAGGGGAAAAATATCTCAATTGATCAAATTTCAGAAAAATGATCATGGCCAGAGTTAAAATTTTATACCAAAGAGAGAGTCATTACACACATGTACACATACAGGGTAAAATTAGAATATCAGTGGTAGGAATACCAGTCATTTGCAGCAAACCATCAGGTTAGCTTTGAAATGGTGTTAATTTTCCATTAACATCACTTGTAAAACAGGAATAATAGTACTATATCATTTACCTCCAAGATTAAAAAAAAATACTTATGTGAAAAATGTGAAAATATAATATAAATCAAAGTTAATGTCAGACCATTACATTGCATTTAATGACAACTGAAGACATATATTTTGGGTAAGGAAAATTGAAAAAGAAAAATGACAGTAATTGAGAAGAAATTCAATGAAATTGAGGAAATAAAATTCTGTCTTCAGTGGTAAGACAGGAATACAATGAGGAGAAATTTTATTATGAAGACAATTAGAATCATCTTATAGTAAAATAAGAAAGATATAATGAAAAGGGAAGAGAATTTAAAGAACGTAGAGGAAACAGAAGTTCTATGTTTATTAGTTTTTGTATTTTCAATACATTGCATAGAACTAAGCATGAATATTTGTTTTAAAAAGAAAATCTAGTCCAGTAGACTGCAAAGACTCTCTGCATCCCACTGATTCTGAGGGAACGTCCAGATCAGGATGAACTGGCCAGTTTGAAGGACAGTGAGTGACAAGTGGAAACACATTTTAGGTGTCAGCAAAGTCTTCACAAAGTGTCAAAACAATGTTTAATGGCAGAGAAATATTATAATATTTATTTATTTAGGGACCTGTATTTACAAAACTAAGAGGGACTGAAAAGAAGGAAAAACATAAATATAGGCATTTAGTTAATCTATTATAGAGGGCAGTGGTCAACTTTCAGATGATCCGGAGAGTCAAATGCGTTCCTGAAGCACTTGGAAAATGTACAGAAGTACAATGATACCAAACCATCCAGCCCCGGGCACTGCAGGTACCAGCCTTCCTAACAGTAAACACTTCTTGAAGCCAATGGTAGTAGGTTATGAAAAAAAAATTTCAGAGTAGAATTTCAATCATGTATTTCTGAAATTTCCTTGGAGAGGTAAAGAAATGAGCAGAGATGCCTAAAAAAGAATAACAGAAGCTGCAGGTGGAGGGTGATGAGGTCTCCACATTAGGCCAGTTTCTGAGGACATGAAAAGAATTTAGCAAGTAGATATGTAAGCAGAAAAATCAGAATGAAAAAGAATTCAAGGATAGCCACAAAACTTAAACTTGGGATATGGGGAAATCATCATTTCAAAAATGAAAATTGAAAAGCCCAGAGAAAAAGAAGAGCTGGAGAGAAGGATTCGCATTGATCAAAGGGCATCAACTAAGAAGGTGGCCTGCAGCCAAGCATCGGAATTACTGAGAGTCAGGGGAAAGGCCGAATGTGGACACACGACAGACCCACGGCCGTCAGATAGACCCACGGCCGTCAGATAGACCCACAGCCTTCAGACAGACCCACAGCCATCAGACAGACCCACGGCTGTCAGATAGACCCACAGCCTTCAGACAGACCCACCGCCATCAGACAGACCCTCAGCCGTCAGACAGACCCACAGCCATCAGACAGACCCACGGCTGTCAGATAGACCCACGGCCATCAGACAGACCCACGGCCGTCAGACAGACCCACAGGCTTCAGACAGACCCACGGCCGTCAGACAGACCCACAGCTGTCAAACAGACCCACAGGAACAAATAGGACTTCTAAATAATGGTACAAATGGCACACCTGAGTTCAGGATAAAATATATTTTGTAATCTATTCTGGGCCAGGAAGAGGAAAATTTAGAAAGAAGAGAATAGTTTTTGAGAAATTAAATGAATGAGAAGAAAACCAATGAAATATAGAATTATGAAAAGTAAAAAATAAAAAAAAATCTTAGTAGTTTAAGAAGTGACCATTGAAACTTTCAATTAAATAAGAATTAATTATATTTTGTTTTATTATTTATGTATTTTACCTTTTTTTTTTTTTTGGGAGACAGAATCTCACTATGTTGATCACTCAGTAAAGTGCTGTCGCGTCACAGCTCACAGCAACCTCCAATTCTTGGACTTAAGTGTTTCTCTTGCTTTAGCTGCCCAAGAATCTGACACCACAGGCACCCACAACACCCAGATATTTTTTTTACTATTGTTGCAGTTGTTATTGTTGTTTTTCTGGCCCAGGCCACGGTCAAAGCTGCCAGCCTCGGTGCATGTGGCTGGCACCATAACCACTGTGCTACAGGCATGGAGACTTATTTGGATATTTTAAAACATGTATTTGAATTTTTGCTCTACTTTATACTACCTAATACACTTATTTTAGGGACATCCTATAGAAATTAATACATACATAGAGGCAAATAGCTTTAGTGTCTTATTGGGAAAAAATGCATATATTCTACCTTGAATTAGAATTCTTGTTAAATTAGAACTATAGATTGATTGTGTAAATTAATCAATGTCTAGATACTATAAGTCTAATTTTTGAATTGTCCTGGATATGTTAATATATGTCATAGTACTTATAACCAGATCATATTTCAAAAGGGCTAATCCTCAAGTGAGGAAGAAATACAGCATAAGTCACTGGTACATACTGTGGACGTAGATAAGATGTTAGGAGAAGGTATGTTCATTGTACTAAGGACAGAGTTGAGATCAAAATGTGCAAACATCAGTGCTCAGATAGCCTCCCATTTTTCTGACCCTGAAAGTAGAGTCAGTGGGGAAAGGGTCCTTCCTACAAACTAGTGAAGTATTTGATGTAGAAACAGCAACTGTCTTGAACAGACTTTTTTTATGCCTAGAACCTCACAATTCCTCACCTCATGGAGATATTTACAAGCCATTTTAGACACCAAATAAAATCTCTAGGATAAGGAAAGGAAACGTCTTCAAAATAAGGGTACGTGTCAAATCTATTTTGTGTAGAGTATAAATGTCTTAGCACAGTAATTAAGCAAGTGAGGTGAAGGCTATGTTAACCAGTTGGATGTAAGCATTCCAAACTGTATATAAAATCAGCATGTTGTACCTCGTAAATGCATTAAAATGTACATAGTTATGCTTTAATTTGAAAAGGAAAAAAAATAGCCTTGCTGTCCTGAGGACTCCATGGTTTTCATCAGGGCCATTTATCCATTAAACACTTACTTAATAACAGTTCCTGAGGACAAATAACTTTTCAAAATCCTATGAAATTGTTTGGTGTCTGAAAGAAAATTATGCTGGCTTTAAAATTAAGTAAAGGATGCATGTGCTCTCTGATTAATCTGATGTGGCCTAGGGCATCTGAGGTAAGACCTTAATGAGCTCTTAAAAAAGAGTTAAAACAACCTTGCTTTAATTCTCTCATTTAAAAAAAAGTATGAGTTTTCTCTTTCTTAAGAAAAATTCATAAGTGGGACAGAAACCCAGATTTATCAGATCTTTTCTTGTATCCTTTGATGTATTTTCAAAATGGAATCTCTCAGAACACTTTGCCCCTTTCTCATACACATTTTGTTCAAAAGGGAGCTTTCTAAAACTCAGTTAAGCAAAGGCTGCTCAAAACTGAATGCATCTTAAACAGTCTGCCATGTAAAATGTTTCCCAATTCCAACTATAAGCAAGAGAGAAACACAGAAAAAGCAAAAATAAACAGACAAGAATCAAAGGCAATACCTCTGAATGGTGATCAATTTCTAGTGTCAATTATTCTATTGCATGTAATAAATATTTGAAGATTATAAAGTGGATTGAAGATTTTTCCATTTTGAAATTATTTTGTTGTTTAACCAGAGACTCTTAACTTTGGCCCTTATAGAATTATTTAAAGCCATTTGTGGACTCAGAGGACCAAACTTCTCTCTGCCCTGACTTCCAAACTCCACCTGAGAATCCTCCTGTCCCCATGTGGTTTCGTGGCCACCATGCAAAGCCACCTGTTACACAGTGGAGACAAAGAGACTACAGGAGAAGTTTCTACACCTTCTTCATTCTGAGCGCAGAGCCATCTATGAAGGGTAAAGAGAGATTTTCTTCTTTGGAGAAATGTTAGTGTCGTTTTAAAGTGAAAGCTCTGGCAAGAGAGATAGCAGGGTTCCTGGGCAGCACACACATCCAACCCAGGGTCATCGTCACGAATATCATCAGAGTGAGAGCAATTGTCAAACATGTAAAAATTCTAAACAAGAGTGGGAAACCAGAGGTGGCATTTTCTCAGGTCAGCGCTATATAAGAACATTAAGATGAAAGTCTTTAAAACGTTGTCAAGCTCTTACTTTTAATGGTATGTCGTGGGATTTAAGGTGTTAGATTAAGAAGCTTGAAAGACTCTTTCTTGGACCCATGAGACATGCACTCACCTTCCAAGAGGGTACTTGGAAGATGGAAACACAAGAGATGTTCAATGAATTCTAATTACTTATCTGCTAATTGAAAACAGGTATTAAAAGAAATAAAATATGAAGGCCTTTTCACACTTTTGTTCATTAAGGCAGAAAATGTTAACAATTTACATTTTTCTTTTACATTTGAAAACCTTCAGTATTTTTGAAAATACGTCATTTCTTTTTTCAAACATGTGGGGCTGGGCACAGTATCTCACGCCTGTAATCTTAACACTCTGGGAGGCCGAGGCAGGTGGACTGCTTGAGCTCACAAGTTCAAGACCAGCCTGAGCGAATGTGAGACCCCCCATCTCTACTATAAATAGAAAAATTGAGGCAAGAGGATTGCTCGAGACCAAGAGTTGGAGGGTTCTATGAGTTATGATGCCACAGTACTCCACTCAGGGTGACAGCTTGAGAGTCTGTCTCAAAATAAATAAATATATAAACAAACAAATAACTAAATACATAAATAAAATAAATATGTGGTTATACTACACAATATTATGGTTTGAAGAAGTTTTGTGAGGCACCCACGTTTTTTATGAGGAAAGTCATGATTAAACATGTTTTCATTTTTAGTCAATTAAATACATCTTTTTAAGATAATTAGAATTCATATGCTGATCATTTAATATTAGAAGAAGCATTGGTGGTGTTTAATAAATACTCAAATGCACATATGAATACCTCCAATTAGGAATTTAAGTGAATGAGGAGAAGAGCATTGGAAGGTTGAAATAAATAGAAAAAAAAAAATCCTGTGTTTCTTCAACTGATTCTTTCAGTTATACACTCAGCACACATTTTAATACAATACCTACCATGTTCTGGGCAGTACAAGTATATATATATATATATATATATAAATAGAAAATATAAATTGTCTTCATGTAATGAAATATAGTCACTAAATTTCTCTAAAATTTGTCATAATAAACTTAACATATAATTATATCATAAGATATAGATAATTAAGATAATTATTGAACATAGAAGAAACAAATAGGAAACAAATAATAGGAAAGGCACAATAAGACACTTTGTGTGTTCTAGTTAATATTTGCAATAAGTAGCAAACATTGACAAACACAACACAAGGCAAATTATTTGCATTTTCCTAATTAGATGTTGGCAATTTAGGAACATCTCAACTGAATACTCAATTTTCAATACAGACAACAAAATTTTAATGTTGGTTTTCAAAATAATTTTGACTTACAGTCAAGTATTAATAAGACTGAGTCAAGCTTTGAATTAAATAATATTTTTTAAATCACTGCTATTAATTTGCTTATTTCTTGCTTAGAACAATATCCAAGTTTCATGACATTGCATGAAAAATATAAGTAATTTTATGTTTTATAAAATGAAGATATAACAAATGAACTCTGTGCACCCCTATTATACCACAGTTCAATACTTGTATATTGATATTCAATAGTATGATACAATATCCTTTATATAGGAGATATCTATGATTTATAATGAGAAAATAGATTCCTTAACATTCTCAAATTTATTTAAACATTTTATTCTAATAAAATGCTTATGGAGGAAGAAATCAAAATAGAAAACCAAAGTGGGCTTCTGAATTGATTACACAATTTTTCACCGTTCCAATATACATTTTTACATTACTACTGTAAGGGGGCAGCTCTAGGGAGATAACTATCTGCCCAGGATTATTTATTGTGCACCATCTTAAAAATAACAACCCATCTTTCTTTAAGGCTGGGTTCAATAAAATTATTAAAAAAATAAAATAAAATAACAACCCAATCTGGATCAGTTTTTTGTTATTTAAATAATTTACTCTATCCATAGTTACATAACTCTTTGTAAATAAATCTCTGCTTATTTATGAAAACAAGTTTGCTATTCGATTCAAGTTTGTCTTGCAGTAAACTGAGATTCAACAAGTTAAAAAGATTGTCAGATATGTTTTCTTTTCAAATTGAAAGAACATCTTGTACATAATTTCTATTTGACATTGGTTGAGAGTGGGAGGGATTGCATCAAATTGTAACTTAGATTTTTTTTTTTTTTACCTTGACTAAATAATAAGGATGTGTCCTTAACTAAATATCTGTTTCAAAGAATTTGAAGAATATTGCAGATGCTAATAGTCACCATTTGGATAGTTCAGTAATTTCCCTGGGTGTGCAATATGGATTGGAGTTTGCATGAATAACAATAGATTTTTAGAGGTTCAGTAAAGTATAGCTGGATTGTAATAGGTGCTGTATATGTTGCACAATGCACTCTGCATTAACAGGAGCAAAACGAGCACTTAGGGATATTCTAAGGAAGCTTACAGCCAAAAGACCAGTTGAATTTGCTTCATTTACCAATTTCCAGAATTATTAAACTAACAACACTATCAAGAATTTCAGGAATTCACACTGTAAACACCATTTCTGGATTCCAAGTAGTATAACAACAACACTATTTTAATTTTCCTTTATTTAGACGATAATCAGAATCCTCAGTGAAAAGACCATGTATTTAGACTTAGTATTCAAACTCTGTATTCGTGGAGTCTAGAATTTAAAGGTTGCTAGCCTATGGCCATATTTCCTAGACTGGTAACTAATACAAAATCATTTTTTACACTTCTATTTATATTTTATGGGCTTTTTCCTCCTAATGTATTTGGAACATCTCAAGAGAAGAAAAATCAATTAATAGTGATCACTTAATTCAATCCTTTCAAAAAACTTAATGTAGGTATCTTCTTTATCAAACTTAAAATTTATATATCATTAAAAGGTAAAATCATTTAAGTGTTTTTAAGAATCAGATTACTTCTATCAGTTTGGCATATCTAGTTCCATTTACTAGAACATATAGATTTTATAAAGTTTAACCAAAAAAAATTCTGAATATGTTTAACTTAGAATAATTTTAAAAAATTTTCTTCTTCCATTCTTGAGATACTTTGCTAAGAAAAAAATATTCCAGCTCCATCCATGTAAACATGAAAGAGGTAAAGTTTCCATCTTTCTTTAAGGCTGCATAATGTTCCATGGTGTACATATACCACAATTTGATGAAGCTATTTCAGATTGTATGTGAAACCAGCACATTGTACCCCATGATTGCATTAATGTACATAGCTATGATTTAATTTAAAAAAAAATTATTTCTGAAGTTGCTGTGACCTGCCTTTGGAAACCACTATTTTATGTTACTGTAGTAAGTACTTTTTTTGTTTATTTTCAATAGGGCTTTGAAAATTCCATATAATTCTAATAACTCTGAAAGTCTTTGTATTTCCTAATAAGGCACTCATTAAATTATTAAATTTTTAATAAATTTAAATATAATTCTCCTTTCCTTAAGAGACTTTTTTCTTTAAACTTAGCATTATCCATTTTCTTCATAAATCTAGATTAAAACACACATATACACATAAATACACAAACACACAAATCCACACTCATGACTTTCTGGTATCAAAAAGGAATAAAGAAGCTACAACAATCCACATCAAAACATTCTCCCAATAGACTGCTGAGCTGAGAAATAAACTTAAATTAAGATACACTCTCCATTTCTGTAATTAAAGCTCGGTTTTCCTGGAATAAGTAATTTACCGATGGATCTTATTGTTGTATGCCTTCTTACTCACAGTTACAATTCTTGTAGATTCTTCCATTTAATCATCACTTTTTGCAGCTCATTTTCCTAATTCATTAGTCTTGCATCCCTTTCTTTTTATATTTTGAAACCCATAGTCTTTTTAAAATACACGATATTATACTGGGACATTACTTGAAATAAGTAATTGAAGTTGACATCATATATCATTCTATGTACAGTATTAAATTTATAAGTGACTAAAATAAATGCATCATGACTATAAATATTATCTCTTGAAGTTCCCTCTTTGAAAGTTTATAGTGTTTAATACAAAATAACCCCTCAAATTATTGATTGTGTTACACTATTCATCATGGCTTGTACAGTTTTATACATAAAAGCTTACTTTCTACTTAATTCCTATAAAATTAAATTCTCCTGTCATTTTACAAAGTGAACTTGTCAAATGGAGAATCATTTCTCCGTGCACCTGCGTATTCCGTCTTCTTAAAATGTCTCATCCATTACATTCAACCTGATATATGACCTTATCATTGTCCATTTTGTCAAAAGTCACTAACATTTTTATATGTATTAAAGGTTAGCTGTGACCTTAAAATAAATGAGACCTGATCAGGTTAAAATTTTCTGCACAGCTAAGGACACAAAGCAAAGAGACAAACTGCAGAATAGGAGAAGGTATTTGTATTAACCAGCCATTAACCAGAATCTAGAAAGAACTCAAGCAAATCCCGAGGAAAGAGCAAACAACCACCTCCTTAAAAACTGGGCAAGAGACAACAACAGAATCTTCTGTCATAAGGACAGAAGAATTGCAAAAAAAAAAAAAAAAAAACATGAAAAAAAGTGTTCATTGTCTCTAATTATAACAGAGATATGAATCAAAACCTCTAGAGATGGCCAGTACCCTGGTGGGAATGGCCCACATCACAAGTTCCCAAAGCAACAGGTGCTGGTGCAGGTGCAGAGAGAAGGAAACACCCATGCACTGTTGGTGGGACTGCAAACTAGTACAGCCTTTATGGAAAGCAGTATGAGGAGTCCTCAAAGAACTGAAAGTAGATCTTCCACTGATCCTGAAATCCTGCTACTACAGATTAACCTAAAACACAAAAACAGTCATTTTACCATGTGCACATTTGCACTCAAATGTTGATAGCAGCTCAAATCACAGTAGCAAAGATGAGGAAACAACCCCAGTTCCCTTTAATCTAAAAATAGATTAATAAATTTTGGCATATGTATGCCATGGAATACTATTCAGATATAATAAACGCAGAGATTTTGCATCTTTTATATTCAGCTGGAAGGATTTGGGAACATCCTTCCCAAGGTGGGGTATCCCCAAAATTGATAAACAAATATCACATGTCCTGAATAATAAATGGAAACTAGTAGATTAAAAGCTATGGGGCTCATATGAGAGAAAAACTCAATTAAATTCTAGCAGAACAGAGCAGAAGCGGGGATTTGGTAAGTCCCTACTCAGCAGGTGCGGTGCACAGGTGTGTGGGACACTTGCTGGGTGAAGGCCACAACTACAGTTGGGATTTTACCTTAAAAATAAAAACAATAGGGGGGAGGAGCCAAGATGGCGGTCTGTAGCCAGCTTTCGGCAGACACTCCTGTCCAGAAGGAGAGTTAAAGGACAGAAATTTAGCAAGAAAGCCAACGGTTTGGAGCTGAGCCAAGAGACAAGGT